>VNKF01011139.1:0-58240 GCA_008044355.1 Drosophila lacteicornis
ACTATAAGAGCTAGAATTACCAAATTTGGTGACAACATTGGAATCTGTTGCACGCAGATCAAGTTTGTTTTAAAATTTGGCCACGCCTACTTGCGCCCTCATAAATCATAAAAAACGTTATTAAGCTATACTCCGTATTTTTGGATTAAAGTTAATAGATACAATAAATAAATAAAATAAAATGGACGTTTCTTGAAAATTTCAGTAAAATCGGATGATAAAAATGCGAGATATTAGCAATAAGGTTAGAATTTTAACACACCGCTCTAAGGCACTGCTGTTGCAAGCTGTAGCCGACAGGTGGCGCATTCGAGCCTTGGCCGTGCGATATAATGGCGCCAATGTATGTATGTACAATGTAGTGTATGTACATTTTTAAATTGCCTTTTAGTGTGAAGCGCAAACGTTTAGGTACCAGGTATCTCACAGTCGAGCACAGTCGACTGTAGCTTTCTTACTTGTTTTTTTTTTATAACAACCATTTTACACGAACCCCTCAAGGAATAGCAGTCCTAAAACTCAAATCATACGATTTATTTAAATCTCTATCGTATACGAGAAGTGTTTTCATCTGTAAATTTTTATTTAAATTAAAGATCCAGAAAAATGTATTAGATTAAATATACATATTCTAGAGTGCTAAAGAATCGCTTTCGCTCCAATTTCACTTCAATTCCAAGCCACAGTGCCACAGCCGGCTATTTAATAAAGATCGAAATCAATGACTTTTTGCCCAGTGATTAGATTAATTACACCCATAAAACATACTTAAAATATTACAATTCTCACTGTTCGGAGGAGGGTGGCTTTAACTTAGAATTTGGACTCGAATAACAAAAACTTTTCGGGGTTTTGCGCGATATACGTCTGAAGGTGTTTATTTGTGTAATCGGAAATCAGTACTGACTAAATAACTTAAAACAGATTGCTCCCATGCAAAGTGGAGACTTGCGAAAGAGCGAGGAAAGGAAAGAGAGGGGAAATCGGGACTTCTAGACGAAGATCGGGAAAGCGCTCGGAGCGGGGATACAGTGCTAGCTAGCGAGATAGAAACATCTGGATAAACTGCTGCTCGACACTGTCGCTGGAAACTGAGCGCCTATCTGGCGTGAACATAACGCAGCAAGAATATCAAGAAAATTTTGCTTTGGAAAGCGTTGGATACGCTGAGCGGTCGTGAATATGCAGAAGAGTGTGGTGATCCTGTCCACACAGTTGGCATCGGTCGTCACTGCGGCAAGATCCTTCAGAATGGTGGCCAAACACTTGTCTCAGTACTTCTGAGTAATGACTGTCTGGAGCCGTTTCTCAGCGCTAAGTCGCAGAAAACGGTGGCACTTCCGTAGAGGATGATTTCCTTGGGAGACTCGGCATGGGTAGGATTGAATACCTCGGGATCGCCTGCTTTTGATGTCTTTATAAGGAATCCGGTAACTTGAGGAATCGTAAGCTTTCGTAACTTGCGCGGAGAACGTGGAAATCGTTTGGATTGAGGCAGAAACTGGCCTTGCAAGATCAGGAGGACTTGGAACATTGGAGGAAGCGTTGCTTGGACCGCGGCTAGTGGAACAGCTGTGGGCGCTTGTGCAATTACGAAGTGCATGGCCTCTTGCAAAGCAATTTAAACAGAGTGGTTTTCTTTGGATATGCGAACAACGATCGTCGACCGTCATCTGTAGGAATCGTGGACTAGTACGGATTGAATGATTCTCTTTAGAACACAAATCGCAACTTTTCGGTATTGGAACTACCTTCATACTGTAGGAATGAATTGTACGTGGGGACAAGTTGGAGATTGTCGCTTTTGGAACCACGCTCGTACTGAAGGAATTTATTATTCCTGGGGACAAGTTGGATGTTGTCGGTTTGGGCGGAGGAATACAGGACTTAGAAGGTTGAATTGAATCAATAGCCTCCAAAGTTCTATGGCGCTCACTAAGTGATGAATTTAGCTTTAGCCACTTCGGAATTTCCATTTTATCTTGTATGGATTTCTCCCACAAAGAAAGCGTATGCTTTGGAAGCTTCGTGGAGCATAGATAAACTAGGATACAGTCCCAGTTCTCAGTCGAAAGGCCGGACATTTCTAGGGAAGAAAGGCAACTTTAAATGGTGCCCTGAAGCTCCTTCAAAGCTAAGGAAGATTCTTTTGCGAGAGATTGCACATTAAACAATCTTTTCAGTTTTTTTTGTTTTATTCATATTTATTTACATTACATTACGTTGAAGCACCCCGCTATCTACGTTTTTTTTTTTAATTTTTTGGAAGGGACCGAACCAAAAGAAATTTACCGTTACCTTAACCTCACATAAGTAACTAAATCTAATTAAGTAGAGCTCACCGCAGTGTGTCCTCCTACTTTTCGTGCGACAATGAAAGCACATTTCTCAACAGGGTAACTTACATGGCGCTCAAGTATGGCCATATCATTAACCCGGCCTACATCCATACATTTTCGGACCAACTTATAAAAAATACTAGATCTCACTTAAATATCGATTAAGCCTATCGAGATCCATTATCGACCGTCGACAATAACTTATCAACTACGAGTATCAATCGATCATTTATCCCCGCCAGGCGTCTATAGTTTTCACTCATTTATTTATCTTTCAAATTTGATTTATCACTTTCAATATTTCAAATTCCTTCATTTATATGTTCTATCTACTACATTCTTTTATTACTTTCAATATTCTAACTTCATTGCAATGCCAGTCAAACGGTCAATTCTACAGCCGCGCGAGATAGAAGAGCACCAAGATCAGGCGAACAAATTGAAGAAGATAATGAAAATGTGCGTGTGAGCATGGCGCAGTTAAGTCAATCACAACGAAGAGAAGCGCGTAGATTTATATTTAATCGACGTAGAAGAATTGACCAACAACGCCAACAAGTTCATCGAGAATTTACATCAGGGTCACTTCTTCCACTAGCATTCCAGTTCGAGCCTGATTTTGAATATATGCTCATTCCAAAGTGATTATTGGTACTTTGGAAAAGGAATGCCTGTATTGTCATGCACTTAAATTTAAAAATGAGCCAGTTGGGATGTGTTGCTCGTCAGAAAAAGTACAACTAACCGAAATTGAAACACCACCTTTACCATTGTGCCGTTTTCTTCTCGGTACAGATCCAGATTCTAGCATGTTCCTGAAGTCAATTCGTGCATTCAATTCATGCTTCCAAATACAAACAATATTGCTGCAAACGGTCAACAATTTAATTCCACGTTCAAAATTTTCTCTAAACAACTGTTAGATATTGGCGATGGGAAACGGATTTTTATTTTATAAAACATAAAATACGGCAATGGAAATGTAAATGGTTGTTGTAAATTTAACATGCGCAGAAAGGAATTGGATAAGACTGGCAGTGTTCAATAGCCGCTGGTAGGGGCGTCGAAGAAATGTTTGCAGTAAAAATCCGGCTCTGTAAGACCAAATGTTCGGAGAAGGGCGGCTTCAACTTAGAATTTGGACTCGATTAATAATAACACAAACTATTCAGGGTTTTGCGCGATACGCGTCGGAAGCTGTTTATTTGTGTAATCGGTAATCAGTACTGACCGGGACTTCTAGACGAAGATCGGGAGAGCGCTTAAGGCGGGGATACAGTGCTAGCTAGCGAGATAGAAACATCTGGATAAACTGCTGCTCGACACTGTCGATGGAAACTGAGCGCCTTTCTGGCGAGAACACTCACTACTTTATAAAAGTATTGAAATTTACGATTAATTCACGTATAAATCATTTAATATTATACATGTTAAGTCATTAAAGATGATTTGACTCTAGTTTAGTTTGATATTTTCGTTTCATTTTTGTTCTTTCATAATCACAGTGAATACCTTAAGTGCTTGAGAGTTTTGAATATTTGAGAAGCTGGGGTGATATCGGCGAGTAGGTCTTGATATATTCAAGAGTATACTTCTGTATATTTTCGAGATATGAGAGAAACTTCAAAATAAATTAGTTGTTTTATTAAGAGTTAACAAAAGAAAACCATTTTATCTATCATCCATCAAATTACTGATTGAACTTCTGCTGAATGATTTCACTTCCAAATCAATGAGGGCCAATCTTGTCATTCTGCCCGATTCTGATTTTTTGAATTAGGGCCACCGTATTTAGTAAGAATTTAGAGCTATTCTTAAAAAACAAATTCTCTTACATATACTTTATTGTGCAATTTGTGAAACATTTGTGGGTAATCCCCAGATTTCTGTGGACGGTGATATTTTTTTTAAGCGAATTGGTTTTAAATCCATTTCATTTTCGCCATCGGTTTCTTGAGCTCAACACATACCGAAAAGAGTGCTAGGAGCTGAAAGAGCCCCTCGGTGCCCATCCAGGCTATAGAAATAAAAAATATTACACTTCCGAAGCGGAAATAAATTTGGAGTCTCATCACACAGAACTCGGAGGCTGAGGAAGTCTCAGTTCGCTGGGTTTTCCTTCGCTCCGAATCATTCAATGCTTTCCTAATGATAATCGCCCAGCGCATAGAGCAGAGCATTGTTTGAAAAATAAATAACCGGAAGGAATTTAAAACAAATGCAAAGCATAAGCGCGCTCTGCAATTAAAATTCACTTGATTGTGATGACTCCCGAGAGCTCTTCACTCAGCAGCCACTCATTAAAGTCGGGCGAATAACTATAGTTGAAAAATGAATAATATCGACAGTACGTGCTTAATGTGCGTCATTTCATGCTAAGCGGTTAGCGCTTTTATGGGCGTATATTATTGGCTTACACAAGCTACTCACTAGTGTAAATTAATTACTTAGGGGCACTTGGCGATATTTTCCCACGGTTCTTGGCTGGCCAGGGCTCGTGTAAAATGTTGGGGTGAGCTTAGTGCTAATATAATCCCAAGTGACCTTGACTTTAATTAGAATTTTTGCCAAAAAATTGTTCTGGCAGGGATCAGTTCCAGGTATGAATGCAGCCAACCACATCATAAAGCTGGCTAATATTTATGAGCTCATTTCCGAGACAGATAGACTTCGCAGATCCCAATCTCATTAGAGTCTGAATCACATATTTCTCCACATACTCAAACTTATATGCATTCTCATTTGAACGCCACTGGACTGACAATCAAGCCATCAATCAGCATGCCAAGTCATTCAATTCATTTGGACCCAGTCGTGAAACCCGAGTTAGCACATTAGGGATAGTTCTCTCACTATATCTCATCTCGATCTGCGATCGTTCTCTTATGATTAGTCACAAGTTTTTTGCATTTCTCTGGGTAAAAAGTGTAAGCAGTCTAGATTCCTCCGGCAAGCGAGCTGACGGGGTGTCTAGAATATTTATATAGGTAAAATTATTTAGGTGTTCGAATGATTCACTGTCAAGGGAGTGAAAATCATACACTATTACATGAACATTTTATAAACGAAACTAGAAAATACCAATAAATGAATTCGTTTTTAATAAAATTGTTCGAAGTAAGGCAAACTATATTTTCCATGACTAGTTACAAAGCAACTTTTCGGAAGATTAGCTTTAATGCGTTCGTACACATATGCTAAACACATTAGTTTAATGGGCAGGAGAACTAATGCGAAACCGCATCGAAACTCATTTGTTTCTGACTAGTAGGCGCTGTTAAAAATGTGATTTGGCGTTGCCGCTGGGTCGCGTCCCAGGTGGAACGCATTCGTTGCAAAGCCCATTAACTACACCTGCCTGGCCGTGTGTTGTGTGCCGGTATGAGTCAAGATGTTTTCCACATTTCTCTGGGTCAAGAGCGACAATAAAAGTGCCTCGAATGCGGGTGCTGCAGTTGTTGAGTGGAACGCATGCGCAACTGAGACTTGCACAAGGGTAGAGCTTAGTATTTTACAATATTTTCATAGATTAAATATAATTTTCTGATCTACATTTAATTTATTGGTATGTCGACCCAGGAGGACAATCGTTCCTTACTATGGACCTTGATTTCTTGTTTAATCTGGGATTGTTTGGAAATCTAGGGCTGTTGGCCATCCCTAATAATATAATGAGTGAGTGATAACTGCCGACTTCTAGCTCGTTTCGAGTGAGTTCCGACCGCCGGCAGACCGCTCAACTGTCGAGTACTTTCTCACAGTCACCATTATTATGCGGTCGAGCTTTTTGGCCGATAAGTACACGGACGTGAAGTGTGCACCTGTGTGCTGGGCGCCCTTACCCTCCCTTATAATTGCCAACATGCATGCAAAAAACATTTACATAAATGCGACTCACCCACACAGCGGCAGCTCCATCTCATTGTTGTTCCCAAGCTTGTGAAAGATCCGATTGCTGTTGTTGTCGTCCCAGTGCTAATTGCGATTATCTCACACGAATATACATATGTACCTTTGTACATATACTTGTATGTGGAGAGACATCAGAGACAACGGCGCCGGCTGAGAAGTCAACTGCAACTGCGACGCGGCTGCGTTCAAATTTGAATTCATTTTTGAGTTGAAAAAAAAAGTGGCAAGTAATCTCAAAAAGTATTCTTACTGTCTAGTCAGTAGAGTTTTAGACGCGTTACCGGACGCTACGTGGGCGGCACTATAGACCAGCGAAAGTAACGAGTTCGAGTGTCAAGTGAAAGTGAAGAGCTCCAACGAGAGCCAGCTCACTGAGTGATCGCGGATAATATATAAAATATATAGCCAAATATCACGGCAGACTCTAGTCTGCTAATCATACTGCCAGTGGCCTGCAATTAAAGTATTTAATTGCTTGTGAAAGAGCTAATAAGTGAGCTGTCAGCGGCGACCTTGGCAGTGTGGAATATAGATCTTAAGATAATAAGAATGCACAGTGTTTCGGTCTTAGCTTGGCTCTGTCTCGGCCTGACTCTGAGCCGGGCCGAACCCCAGCTGAACTTGCCCACCCCGCAGCCAGAAGTGTTCTACAACGGCTACACCCCGAACGTGGCCACCACGCCCGCTCAGTTGCGGGCGGATCGGGATCGAGACCAGCGCTACGGTCCGCCCTACGCCGATGCTGGGGGAGGTGGCAACACCGATGACGGCCTGGACGACTTCAGGGTGCGTGTGGCAATCTTTAGTGAATTTAAAATAATAAAGAAAGCTAAAAATATTAAGTTTTACTACCAAATTTAATTTATTAAATGTATTAAGATGTGACTTTCAACAAAGATCAATGAGCATTTTGGAAAAATCAAATATTAAGTTAACTGAACATTTCCTACAATAAGAGTTTAAGTAGAATAAAGTCCACATCAGGAACAAGTCCTCAAAAGAATACTGAGAGGGCAAATACTGTGAAAACCTTTATAATATTCCTGCAGTTCCAGTCATTAGTAATTCATATGAATAAAAATATTCGGTTTTGTTGATAAATAATCGATGCATTTTAAGAGAAATTACCAATGATATTTACACATGTCCTAGGCTGTCATCAGTGACAAACTCATTAACTTTACATGGAATATTCATAACTGGGTTTTGTCATCAACACTTTAGGCCACATATGTATCCATATTTCATCGATGATTCATCAACCAATTTCATAGTCTATTCATCAATTTGTCATTAAACTGACATGAGCTATTCATCGAACTGTCATCAAATTTATTTTTGAATAGAGAAAATGAGAAAGCGAGAGTGTCGGTTTAGACATGATTGTCGAATAAGAGCATCGGCTCGGCAGAAGTAGAAGTGGCCTACTGATGACTTGTGAAACTGCAGGGACATTTTTCTGGTTTCCAAATGCTATATCCTCAAAGTGGGATTGTCCACCTAACCCTCCGAACTTTCGCTTGCAGTTTGGCCAGACTAGTGACGAACGCATGAGAATCGGCTATGTCTATCCCTCACCCCGCCAGAACTTCAGTGACTCGCCCTTTAGCGAGGATCGATTTTCGAACCACAACTACGGACCCACGGTCTCCAGCTCCACCGATCGCAGCTACGGCAACGATCCCAGCCTGAACGGGCGATTCGCAGACGGGCCTCTGTCCACGCAAGGAGAGCGGAACTACAACCCCAACGATCAGTACAACTACAACAATAATCCCAATGTGGAGATTTTGGGTATCAACAATCGCAATCGCTTCGAAAATCCCTTCCTCTCGAACCAGGATCGGTTCAACCTGAATCAGGGCTACCTGGAGCGGCAGCGCTACCAGCAGGACCGTCGCTACCAACAGGAGCTGGAGAAGCTGCGCAACCTGCTCGTGGAGTCCGACCAGAAGGGCTCCTTGGAGTGCACCGCCAACGTGGCCGCCCAGTGGAATTTCGAGACGAACGTCAACGATTTTACCCAAACGGAAGCGGTGAGTGAGCGGCCGACCCAGTGCTTGTACTCGTACTTGTACTCGTACGTATATCGCGTAATTGTGGTTGAACAGCACGCGATCTTTACTGTGGTGGTGCAGTTTTCTCATACAACACAGGTTTGTGTGGAGGTTTTCCTCCACACGCACACTCGGATAGGTCCCAAAAGTCGCATTCAGAAGGTCGAATAGCTTTGCCAGATTCCCAGGCAGACATGCCAATGTCAAAGCGCTGGAGTTTCTGAGTGAAGAGACATGAGTGGAGTTGGTTTTTTCTTTCATCGCCGGCTTAAAAGTGTATTTCATCGAAATTTATATGTGATGAAAACATTATGGAACGTAAATATAAATCCTAAAGGAAGTCAAGCATGAAGTTTAATATTGAAAAAGAAAGGCAGCCGAAGTTTGTCCGAGTATACCCTTGCAGTCAGCAATTTGGCCCAACCGTTAATTTTTGTAAAATTTTACACGTACATATAGCTATAATTAGATTTATTAAATACGTAGTAGAATATAAATTAACGTTCCTTAATAACACAGGTTCACAAAAATCGAACTTTTTCTACCCGGCGAATAAATGTTATTGGTTCTAAAATGTCTTTACCGGAACATTGCTAATCAGAATCTGAAAAGCTTCCATCATGTACCAATGTTGAGAAAATCGCGGTTAAAGAATCGAGCACTGCTTGCTTTGGCACTTTTCAAGGCTTAATAACCCCCAAACCAGACTTACCCCAGAGCTGGTATTATAATATAACTAGTTATACAGGCAGGCTCCGGTTTTCACTTTCACAAGATTCTCTCGTTTTCGTTTTCGAAAACGAAAAATCGGTGCTCACGTTTTCACTTTCACAAGATTTTTTCGTTTTCAAAAACGGGCAAGTTTGTTTTTTCGAAATGAAACGTAAATGCCTTTTTCTCCATCAAATTGGTTCTTAATTGCAAAAGGAAAAAAATAGTTGACTCCTTGGTCTATTGATGTTCATTTCACACTATAAGTAGATCAATCTAATTCGTTTTTACTTTTTAAATAATTATTTTCTAACTCCACCTCGAATTTGGGAACAAAATATTTGCCGTCGGCAACAACATTTTTCGTTTTGGTTGCCAGTGCTGTCGTACTGTTGATGGAACAAAACAATCTGGTCGAAATGCTTCTAAATTTAAAAGGTGGTCATTAATAATGTTCAAGGAGGTTTTAATAACAAAACCTGTTTATTTTAATGTTAAAATGGAATTTTTACCAATAAAAAAAGGTATAAAAGGAAAATGTATAAATAAACAATTTCTGCCTTTATTTGGCTTTAAAACAAACAACAAAAAAGAGTAAAGGCATTTAAGCATTCATTCATACTTCTCAAAACATCCAAGTCATCTGTTTGAGCGATAAAAACGATTAAATATTTCGATAACAAAACGATGACAAAAAGTTTGTGAAAACCGGAGCACCTAAAAACGAAAACGTACGTTTTTGGTCTAAAACGAAAACGAGAGAATCTTGAGAAAGTGAAAACCGGAGCCTGCCTGATTATTTACTGCTTTGAAGTTTTCCTAAAGTTACCCCTTATAAGGACATAATTCATACGAATATGTATAATGTTGAAATTCGCTTCTGAAAAAAAAATAGCCACTGATAAATATTTTCTTAAACCACCAGCTTAATGCCCAACAGCGCTATGTGGAGTTTCAGCGCATCACTGCTGAACAATCCAAGCGGATTAACAAGGATCTTATCTTCGACCGCCGCCTCTACCGACAACTGATGCTGCAGTCCGAGGTGGGGCCCAATGCCTTGCCTCTGGATGTCCTGGACAGGGTGAGGTGTCCGACCCTTTGTATAATTAAACGTTTTTAAAATTACCATTTGCCACAGTATAACCGCCTGCTGAACGAGATGCTGTTCCTGTACAACAGCGCCGGCATCTGCGCCTATCAGCAGCCCTTTCAGTGCGATCTCCACTACATACCCCACCTGAAGGACATCATGGCCAAGAGCAGGGACTGGGATGAGCTGCAGCACACGTGGGTGGAGTACCACAGGAAGGCGGGGCGCGGAATGCGCGACAACTACGAGCAGCTGATCGACGTCATGCAGGACGTGGCCAGTGTAAACAGTGAGTGGAGCCCAGTGTATGTCCAGAGATGGGCTTCAATCTAATGTCCCTTTCTTTGCAGACGTCACAAACGGGGGAGAGTACTGGTACCTGGCCTACGAGTCCGGTAACTTCCGACAGGACATGGACATCGTTTGGGAGCAGATACGGCCGCTTTACGAGGCCCTGCACTCGTACGTCCGACGCAAGTTGAGGGACTATTATGGGCCGGACCGCATCAACCGCATAGCGCCGATTCCCTCTCACATCCTGGGCAACATGTTCGGACAGTCCTGGTCAAATGTTCTAGACATCCTGATACCCTACCCGGGTCGCAAGCTTATCGATGTCACGCCGCGCATGGTGGAGCAGGGCTACACCCCGCTGCTGATGTTCCAGCTCGCCGAGGAGTTCTTCACTTCCATTAACATGTCCGCCGTGGGTCCCGAGTTCTATCGCAGCTCCATATTCGAGCAACCCCTGGACAGGAGAGTTCTCTGCGAGCCCTCGGCCTGGGATTTCTGCAATCGCCACGACTTCCGGGTGAAGATCTGCGCTGACATCAACCAGCGGAGCTTGATCAGTGTGCACCACGAGATGGCCCACATACAGTACTTTTTGCAGTACCGTCACCTGCCCAAGATCTTCAGGAACGGCGCTAATCCCGCCTTCCACCAGGCTGTGGGGGATGCCATTGGCCTGTCGGTGTCCACTCCAAGACACCTGCAAACCCTGGGGCTGCTTCAGAGGTCCCTTGACGAGTCCAGCTACGACATAAACTATCTGTTTACCATGGCAATCGATAAGGAAATAAATTAATTATAAATTTAATGATTCAATTAACATTTTGGTGGCTTTGTTACTAAAATAGGTGGAAACTAATTAACGTTCATTAATAACTCTAATTCAAAAGAAATTTTTTACTTTAAAGGTGTTATAAAAACTGAATAGATTCTTGTTTTGTGAATCGGTGTTGAGGAACAAATTTTTGTTTTGGAGACCTAAAGAAGATAAAGGAATTTAATTAAAACAAAAATAGTTCTTAAAATGAATGATCAAGAAAAGTAACTATTTTTAATGTTTATTTGTATTTTAACATTATTTTTAAAACTATCAAGGCGTAATAGTTGAGGAGATAGTGCAGTGGCTCACCGCTTAGCTAAAGAACGCGTGTGTCTTTCTATTAAACTCACAAAAGTTGATACAGTAAAATAAAACGAGTGAATGATAGTGGAAGTTGTGGTTTCCTCATTTAAATAAAAATGATGACTAACTAAATTATGACTAACTCATATCTATATACATAAATGTGTGAGCTCTTTATTAAGTATTGATACCGTAGGATGCCTAATAAGAAGCGTTTTTTTTATCTTCTTACTGGATTGCTGAAAAATTTGCATGTCCGAATTTTCAAGTTATCTTAATGCAGCCAGGAGAGTTCAGGGCTTGTGATCTTTAGTTCCTCGAGTTAATCTCTTATAAAAGGATTTTTCTGAAACTTAAAAAAATATATCTTTAAATGCCCGCTACTACTTTAATGCTAAAGGATAAAATTCACTCCAAAGCGTTAAGCCAGAAATATAAAAAAGGTATTGGGATAAGCGAAAATAATCTTCAAAAAATTAGAAAGTTTGATCGGTCTTAATGCCACCGAACCAGTAATTTAATACTTTCCGCAGTGCATATTATTTGTATACCGGGATATTTGTAGTTTTTAATACTTAGATAAATTCGTCAGAATTAAAATAAATAAATAAATATATTCATTTTATATAATAGAACATAGTATAACTAACTAATTTTTAAATTGTACTAATATTACGGTTTTTTACGTTATTGATTCTAAGACTCGAAGATATGCACTTTATAAGAAAATCTGGAAATAATTTACTTGATCCTTACAGGTGGCCTTTCTACCGTTTGCGCTGTCCTTGGACAATTGGCGTTATGACGTCTTCAGTGGCAACGCGAATAAGCGAACCATGAATTGCCACTACTGGAACTTGCGGTTAGTGTAAAGGCCAATGAAATACTTGGCTAATTAGCCAAAACATATTTTCATCAAAGTGTACCACTTACAGGGAAAAATACTCGGGTATAAAACCACCAGTTTTACGCTCTGAAAAGGACTTCGACGTGGGGGCCAAGTACCATATTCCCGCTAATATTCCCTATATCAAGTGAGTCTTTGAAAAGTTCTTTATTAAGCTATTTTTATCAATTGATTATACAATTTGCTGCATAACCATGGCAATTAAAACGCAAAGCAGCGGCATGTTATTAATTTTGCAATTCCTGATTACAATTTACACACGATTTCAAATATTTTCCGTCAAATTGCCGGCGATTACGCGTCGCGATCGCGGGGATCGTCGAACCGGCCATAAAGCTGCCCCACTAACATCACATAATGGCCAACACACACTCAGACACATACAACAAGCTCTGACTCTGTGCAAAAGAAAATGAAACGAAACTGAAACTGAAAACTCACATGTCGGCAGCGTTTCCCGCATTCACTTTCCACTTGGCTGCTGCCACCGGGCGAAGCGGCTTTAGTTGGCCATCATTTAAATAAGCCCGGACGAAAAACTGTTGCGAAAATCCAGGCAGCACACGAATTTAACTGCGCAGTCTAGACTGGCTTAATTTGAGCGAGTGACCCAGTTAGCTATATATACTTCCAGCCTCGAGTTTTCTTTCATCAACCACACTTAGAGGTGTCGTCTTTAAGTGTAAATCAAATCAACTTTTGCTTATCCATTTTAGGGTAGGGTTTTAGATTAACCTTAGCCAATGTATGCGATTTAACATAATTTATTTGAAAGTTATATTTTAGTTGTGGGAATGTAGAATTGCAAGAAGTATAACAATTTATTATAGTTGAAATTTTCGATTACTTTACTTATCTTGGGGCCGATTTTTCCCCTTACTGAAAAGTAAGTAAGACAGCTAGTTGTCCGGAAAAAATAATCACCAGATAAACTTAAAGTACAGCAAATTGGTTTTCTTCTGTACATTTTTTTGAACGCGCAAGAATAACAGAACGTTAACAGTAAGTTTCAGCTTAATATAAATAAATTATATATTTCTTTCCTATTAAGTAAAGAGTTATTATATTTCCATTTGTTTAAAGAAAATTAAGCTATTTAGTCAGCACTTTTTCGGGTGAGATTATTGAGTCCCAAGCGCACGGTTAATGAAAATACCAGCTAATAAAAAATATATGCTTGCAAGAAGTAGACTGTGCTTCAATGTTGTTGAAATAACGAAGTGTAAGCTCAGTTCTCCATTAGAACCATTAGCCAGATTTTTATTGCGGCCATTCTTTTGGCATTAGCCCCACACTCTGCGAGGAAGAAGGGGGCGGCGATGATGGAGGATAACAACGCTAGCTCGGGCATTGTGCTGGCTATTATTTATTGCATAATCAATAAACTGCAAACGCCACAGTTACAGTTACATAAACAAAGCTACCAGAAACAACTGGCCACCGAGAGAGTTAGCCCCAATATGGTAATAAAAGCGAGCTGGGCCTCAGCTCGCGACTCGACGGGTCTCCGGCTCAAATATCGGTTAGCGGCACATGTCCTACAAACCGACTGAGGAAAACGTGATAAATCCGTGGCCCACTTTACTTAGCCTAGTCTGAAATTGCAGCGGCTTCAATGGAGCCGAAAATGCAAATTGAAACCCAATCTTTGTGGTCGCTGCAACAGGCAGGCAGCCGCAAAAGGAGTGCAAAAACCCAAGCCGGGGCCGAGACCAAAAAGCCAGACCCCTCGCGGGTGCTAATAAAAAGTAGTGCCCACACCGCAAAATAAACGCTAGGAAATGGCCACGAGTGCACATAACTGTAGCTAGAGCTAGGCTGGAGCTGGAGCTAGAGTGGGGATGAAGCTGGGGCTCGTGGAAAGCAAAGTGATGGTGTGGAAAATGTAATAAACATGTTGAACTGTCCCCGTCCCCTCTCGGGCTGTCTCTCTGTGGGCGAGACACTTTGAATATGCAATTATGAATGCAAGGCGATGTTTACCTCATTTGAAAATTAGATAAGACATTTATGGGCAATAATAGAGAAACGACTTGATTTGTCTCTTCGCCCTCCACGTCTGCCATGTCCATATTTGTTTAAGCCGCGAATCGAAAGTAGATTTTTCCATGAAAGGACTGCCAAAATTGGCTTGAAAGGTTGAAAAATTGCAGCAGAGGGCATCGACCATTAGATACTCGATAGTCAAGAGAATTTATATATTTTCCACTTGATCTTTTTGTATTATACGCTACAGCTTTGATTCTCTCTTTCGAGCATTTAACAATCACATTCTTCGGATATGTACAATTGACAATTGGCAATAGACCTCAAATATCGGAGTTTGGAATGTTTGCATAGTCTTCAAATTTGTAAAATAACCTGAATATCCAGTCAAATACATTAATTTAGAAAATGTATAATTTTGTTTGTACCAAATTGATACTTTTTTTCGTTGTTAGTAAAAGAAAGATCGTAGAAATAATAGATGCAAGCAAGATTCTAATTAATAATATTGGAACCTTTTGGCTCATATAAGGATTATCCAAGTCGATTAATTTTTTTTTATTTATTGGAAAGAAAATGTAGGCATTTTGTACTATATCGGGCTGTTACTATTGTTAGCTTTTTTTTTACTACAGTGCGCATCCAAGTCAGTAATATCTAAGGGAGGCAATGATAACTTTGAAGATGCAACTCCAGTATATTAAAGTTTATCCTTCCAGTTTATTAGCAAAGTGTATACTATTTTTTTTTAAATAATAATAATAATTTAATAATTGTTTTAATATAGATTGTATTAAAAATGTTTAAAAGCAGTAGTGAAATAATAAAAGTCGGCTGAATTTTTGTTTTGATCACTTGGTTTTCATTTATTTGATTGTGTATCATTCATCAGCTTCATTTTGTATGAGATTTTTTTGTTAGCTTTTATACAGGGTCAAAAAATATTTGGTAAATTAAGTACTTTTTATAAATCGTTTCGTTTGCTTCTAGGGACAAGCAAAATTACATAGACATATTACAAACTAGGTAGCGGAGAACATTACAAAAACTAATACAATACGTTCGTTTACAAACTGACTTAAATAGGCGTCTCCTATCGAATATCGAATATCGCACGAGCTTAAACGCTATCAGAAGTCTTATCACACGCTCACAACGCTGGGACGCTGCACACAACTGGACCGATCGATCCTGGGACCGAGCGGTCTCACTTGGGAACCGGACCGGGTGCACGAGTCGGGCGGACCAGAGCAGAAGAGGGAGGGGCCGCGGCTGGAGGACAAAACAGCAGCGGCAACCACGTCGATGTTGCACCCAGGCGGTGTCGAATCCGAATCCGTATCCGTCGTCCAACAATCCACATCGTCGTCGCAGCACAACAAGCCTGGGATCCTGGGATCTGGCAACTGTGTGTGTGTCCGATCGAGTGTCTTGGAGGGGAGGGCGTGGGTTGGTGTTCGTTTCTAGATCTTGATCTTGTTCTAGTTACAGTTCTCGTTCTCGTTGTGTGGCCTGTGCGGCCCAAATGTGTCGCTTTAGAAGTCTAAACCTAAAGTTCCTTTACAATTCACTCGTTCACATTGCTCACGGGTCTTGTCAACGATTCAGGGTTTTCTTTTTGTGTGTCTTATGGCTTACGGCTAGAAGAGAGTTCGGTCTAAAAGCTAAGTTCGTCTATTTCTCGTCTGGTTCTCTGAATCTCTGTCGTTTATCACGTTCTGCATAGCAAAGTTTTCCGGGGACGGTATGAAATGGAGTACTCAGATTGGGGAAATGGTCTGTGGTCTATGGTCTATGGTCTATGGTCTATGGTCTATGGTTATGGTTATGAATGTGGCTTGGGGTTATGGTTATGGTGTCTCAGTGTTTCGGTTGCTTTATGGGAAATATAGTGGAAATGGAAGAGTTTAGCTTGCCATCCCGTTCATTCTCAGTGCTGCAAAGAAAAGCGAAAGAGGCGGAAAAGAGAGAAAGAGAGAAGAGTTCATTCACCAATTTAGTAGCCGTGATATGAATGATAATCATGAGAGGCAAAATCAAAATCATGCTCCACCTCGTGCTCATGCTCCACGATGGGATGCGAGTGATGGTGATGGATGGGCGCGTGGTGGTGGTCCTCCTCGATGTGCTTGTGGTGGAACTCCGGCTCCTTGTAGCTGATGTGCTTCTCGTGGTACTCCGGGACGTGCTTCTCGATGTGAACATGGACGAGCTTCTCCACGGGGATCTTGACCGGGTACGGAACGTGTTTCTCCACCTTCACAGGCACTTCCTTGATGACGGGATAGGGGGCGGGCACATGGACCTTGACCTCATACGGCACTGGCTTCTCGACGTGCACGGGCACTGGGCGATCATACGGTACATGGACGGGCACTGGCACCTTCTTGATCACGGGCACGGCTACTGGCTTGTCAACGTAGTGCGGCACTGGCTTGTCAATGTAGTGGGGCACTGGCTTCTCGACGGGCACCTTAACGGGGTAGTGGACCACCTTCTCCACGGGGTATGGCTTGTCGACATGCACGTGCTTCTCCACGTTGTAGTGGACAATCTTCTCCACGGGGTAAGGAGCGGGCACATGGACCTTCACGGGCACATGAACCTTCTTCTCAACTGGATAAGGAGCGGGCACATGGACCTACAACAGAAGAGTTAACACATTAGGAACCTATTCGGCTTGGTTTCTTGACTCCAAACCCACCTTCACGGGCACGGGGCGGTCGTAGTGCACATGGACGGGGTAGTGAACCTTCTTTTCGACGGGATACGGAGCTGGCACCTCGTAGGGAACCTTCACTATCTCCTTGACCTCGTAGGGAATATGCTTGACGACCGGATAGGGCTTGGGCACTTTGACCTTAACGGGCACGTGGATGTGCTTCTCCACCGGCACGTGCACGATCTTCTCGATGGGCACAGGCACTGGCACCTTCTTGATTACGGTCAGTGTCTTCTCCTCGTGCACTGGGAAGTGGGGCACGTGATGGTGGTGGTAGTCCTCGTAGTGGTGTAGCCCGCGCTTCGACTTGGTGGTGTCCTCACTGGCCGCAGACTCCGCGGGCTTGGCCTCGGGCTCCGCCTTCTTCTCCTCGACGGCAGCCTTCTCGGCCTCCGCCTGGACGTAGCTGCTGGCCAGGAGTACAACCAGGGCCAGCGATGTCGCTGTGCGCTGTAAATGAAGGCAGGGACAATTAGATGATGCTTTTTAAGATCCTTTTAAGTAAATTGCTTTTAGGAAGTTGCGCATTTCATATAGGAATTATATGGAACATTTTGAGGTTTACAACGAATAAGTAATGATTAACCATTCAACATTATCACTTTTGCTGATACTCGATGGACTTTCCTAATCAATTATAAAAATTGTATTTATTTTTAAATCAAACTGTGATTGATTTTAATTTAGTTCTACCACACTTTGGCTAGATATCTTATCTTTAGATCACAGCGGCTAAGATCGCTTTCGGATCTATTGAGTCCAAAATAAATTCTTGACTTGGCTTGTTCACTTCACTGTCTCGTCCTGTCCTCGGGTACGTACCATCAACTTCATGTTGCGTTTATCCTTGGATGGACGGGAATGGAAATCCGTTTTCCCTAGTCGTGTGGCACGCGATTTGCCCACAAGAGTCAGCTGAGTCAGAACTGATCCCGTTTGGTCGACGGATTGCTATTGATCACTGGTCCACACGTTCCGTACACACTGGGCTGTAGACTGTTCGACGGTTAACGGTTTAATGATGCCAACTGCAGCGCCTGCGCGCACTTTTATAGTTCCCGGCCGAATGAATGGATGCACGAAGCGAATGCGCGACCATCGAGCCAAGCCAAGCCAAGCCAAGCCGAAGAGCAGGTCGGATTGGATCGGATCGGCGGCAGCAATAACAATCGCAATAGCCCAAAACACATGCGGCGCAGCGAATGGTGAGCGGCCTGAGTCGCAGTGTGCTTTTCGTGTGCTTCCCGCCTGCCCTCTCCGCCTTCTGTGGTCCACTGGCTCCGCTGGCTTTCGGAGGCGCGAAGTCGACGCAGCCAAGCGCCAAATGCAGCGCCACCGTCTGCGCAGAAAATAAAAAGAAAAGCAAGAACTGTAGTCGCGCCCCAAAGAGCCAATCATTGTATACCCTTCAGCTTTAATGACTTACATGTAGCTCCATAGATTAACTTCTGCTTTATCTAAACTAAAACTTTCCAGCATCATTTGAATTCAATCGATATGAAATTCAGAAATTTGTAATACCTTAAAACATTGGTGCCCAGGCAATACATTGTCGTGTTAGAATTGCATTTGCTTGAGTAAAAAATAAAATGAATTGGCTAAATATGAAAACAGAAACAGCAAACATTTTTTTGTAATATTGCATAGAGAATAGCTATGACTAAAATAATATATATATAAGTTTTAAAACGGACAACAATTTGCCGGTAGAGGCCAGGCAGAGAAATTTTCTGATTTGCGAATAATGATTGTGGGCACCACTGCCTAGAATGCAGGCTTGAAGACTTTCGTCTTTTTTTATTTTTTACATATTTTAATAAATGAAAATTAAACAAAAAAAAGGTTTACAAAGAGGTATAATATTACCTTTTAAAGGCCCATAACTTATTCTGAGTTTATGCACTCCCACGAATTCATGCATTCATATTGACAGATGCCACAACTGAAAATATTGGTATATTCAGGTATTTTAAATTGAGCAATTATTAAATGCAAGTATTTATTAAACAGTAATACTGAGCTATTAACCTAGTATTAAAGACTGTATTTCAGTACAATTTTTCGTCTACAGGAAACAACAGTAAACAACTATTTACAATTCCTTTTAAATCAATGCTTTAAAAGTATTTCATCACTTTTTTAATTTGTCTCTCAACAACTGCCTATTTGAAATGCTAATGCAATACTATAATTTTTAAACAATCGAAACTCTTGTACAATTTGTTAGATTTTAAGATATAAAAAGGCCCAATAATATTCCTAGTTTCAATGCATTTGTAATTGTTCCATTATACAATTTTGATCACTTGGATTTACAAGTGCTAAAGTTCCTAATCATTTTCAAATGAGCTTTTTAAACGGGCTGCAAACGACTCTTAAAAGTAGTAAAACTCTCCTTGGACGGGTATAAAGGCAAAAATAAGATTGCAATATCAAGAGGAGTCTCGGCGAATGGTAGGGGCCCGGTGGTACAGCAGACGAGGGTCTATGGATGCGTGCCATTTTGCTGTTTAATTCGACTACCGTCAGCTGCTGCTTTTTCGCTTCTTGTTGCCGCTGCAAGCCAGTCCACGTAAAAGGCTTGAGAAACCACAACAGCAACATCAGCAGCAGGCACCACAGTCTCGGGCTGGTAATTGAATAATACCCAAATGGACGAGCTGCCTTCAAGCCACTTCAAGTGATGAGCTGTTTGCTTTGTTGCCGGTTTTCATTTCAATGCTATTTTTATGGTAATCGCAGATGATTATCCACTTGCTTCTAGGCTGCTTCTATTGTTTATCTTTCGGTGATTGAGAGATTGTTCTGCGCTGTAATTGTCCTGATTGATTGATTACAACTAGTGGCGGATTCAGAGGAAATCAATCAATTACAGGGATAACTTTATCTAAAATGAATTTATTTATTTAATATGCATAATAAGTATTAGCTGATTATTAGAATTGCCTAATATGGTAAATAAAGTATAAGTATAAATCTACTTGTTGGCTAACGATCAAGGAAATTAATAATAATACTGCTAATGACCTTTTTTAGATTTTAAAATATAAGATATTATTAGGTTCCCTTATATAAAATATTATATAAAATAAACCTCTAACCATTTTACTGTTAATCCCTCACTTTTATAATAAACCCCTTTCGGGTGGCATTACTCTTGCTCAAACTTAACTGACTAGTGACTGTCACTTGCGTCCTTTTCCATTCCCCTTCGCATTATGTCACTCATCTGAACCAGCCCCAAAGCTCCCAGTCCAGTTTTCCCAACTGACAGGTCCGACTCCGCCAGGAGAGTGTGTCAGTCGGTCATTCGGTTGTGTCACTGCTCCACATACGCAGACGGTCACCAACCATAACCTAAGACAAAGGCAATAACAGTCGGGCCACTGCACTCCACTCGCTCGATTCCATTCCAATTGCTGGGTAATTAATACCACTGGCTCCACCGCCAGCAGCACCACCAACCACCGGTCCAAATGGTATCAGGCTGAGGCGGGGTCTGGGCTTACTCCGATTACCTTCCTCGTTATTATGTCAATGGGTCTTCAGTCAGCTGTGGCTTGGCACACATATCGAATATGCTATACTCGTACATATCTATATAAATAAATCACACTTGTAGTCCGAATACAAGTTTAAGGTGCACAACATATTAGTAGTACTTATATATCAATTCAAATTTAATTCAATTAAATAAATAATAAAAGTCAACTAAAAAACTATTCTCGAGTGCTGAGATATTTTCAGGGAAGCTACAATGCTGAATAAATTATTACAAATTAAGGCGATATTTAATTATAATTATTTATCAAACGAAAGAGAAAGTAGGGAGTTATTTTTGGTTGTACAATTATATGTTGAGTATCCTGGACAGTTGGTATAATATTTCCAAGCGATGGTCTTCATTTGGCGTCTGATTAATTGCAGGACCTTTACAACCATGTTCGGCACCTTATAGTCCGAGACTCGTTACGATAGCAAATATTTTCTCGCTTTCGTTGCATGCATGCAACTTTCGATTTCGTTTCGATTCGCGTTTGTTGCATGTCTTGACCACATTGTTCGATTCACATTTCCACAACCGACAGAAAGCGGGGCCTTCTGGCCTTCTACAGAAGAAAGAGGGGGTGCCAGTGCGGAGTCTGCCTTCAGACGCTCCCGCTCGGCTCCGGCTGCAGCTCCATCTCCAGCTGATGGGGATTATGTCATATGGTGGCTTGCTGCTGGAGAGCACGCCTACCGCCAGAGAGATGCTTTCCAGTACATTGTCTTTGCCCCGTCATAATCATGAGTTGAAGTGCAATTTACTTCCTCGACTTAATTACCATATGCGCCATATATGCATGCATATATGCTTGTGGTCGGCTCTGTGAGCGACGCCTTTGAAAATTATCTTTCGATTGAGGCTTAGCCCCTCTATGGTGATATTCAGGCTGCAGCTCGTTTGCCCCATTGTCTGCGCCCTGACCTTGCCGCATTTGGCGATAAACTAAGCTTTACATAAATCCATTCATCTTTCGGGGCTGCGGGGCGGCTTTATTTGTCAATAAAAGTGTCAAAGTTGAACCAGCCGCCGATTGATCATCCAAAGAAGCCACTGACTTCGATTTCCAATCGCTGCCTGATTTGTTTAACAATTAATTGTCTTTCCACTCCTTGCCGCTCCGTTCCCATTTGCCGACGCTGGGCGCCAATTGTGATGTCTTAAATCTTGGACGACTTCCAACAATATATAGAGCTGTTAGCCATGTAGGCGAAACTGACAGTTATGACACTTTATGCGCCGCTTACAAAAGTCCCATTCAGCCCCTTGTCACCCGTAGCTGGTTGGATGGCTGTTGTCTCGGTTGTGGTCGCCACCTGCCAAGACGTATAACTGTTTTGGGGCTTCGTGTCGTTCACCGTTTCGCGTCTTGTTTACAGCCATTTCGGATGGGGACATCCAACCGCAGGGTTCATTGCATTGCTGGTCAAGGTCGTGCTTGGACTCGTTACCCAGCTAACTGAAAAGTTGGCTCGATTGCGGTCACAATTTGCTTGTGATAATGTCGGTCAGAAACCATTATTTAACTTAAAAAAACTTGCCATGGGTTTGTCACCAAAAATTGTTATTAATTTCCTGTTAATTTTACGATCGTTCTTACGGCAGTTATATGTCCGATCCGGCTTGTTCCGACCTATACTGTACTTATATACTGCTGCAAGGTAGAGAAAACTATGTGGAAAGTTTCTTCCAGATGGGTAAAAAAAACTGAGAGACTGGTTAGCTTATAAATTGATAGAGGGACGGACTAACGGGAGAACATGGCTAGATTAGCTTGGCTGTTGATGCTGATTAAGAATGTTTCTACTTTATAATGTCGAAAATAAATCCTGCCATTCTGAGTATAATTATAATAACCCCTGCAAGGTTATAGGTATCCAATATGATTGCATACATCGCATCTATGTAAAATCAAAAAGTCAATTTCCATGATCTTCAGTTCGATTAGCAGGGAAACCCCCCCGAAAAGTCAATGCCAAAGCACTGCTTCGATAGCCAAAATGTTAATTAGACGAAAACACTGCTTTTAATATCAGCATGATCTGTTATTTATTTGGGTTAAAGTCAAATACGATGATCTTGCCAGACTGCAATCACTTCCCTCACAATCAGTTGGTGGTGATCAGCTCTCTATTTCCACACAATGATCGTTGCAATTAGAGCCCAATCCGGGTTTACGATCTTGGCTTAACGCATCTCTGAACCGATCGGCCAAAATAACACTCAGATATAACGAGCACGAAAATGGGGTCAATGGCAAAAGCATTTGAACTCTTGGATCTTTTTTGTGGCGTGGTGCTTATGCCTTCTTTTATTTTTGAGGGGAAGTCGGTGAGGCCTTTATTGCCCGAGAAGCCGACTCGCGATTCGGTCACATTGTCACGCGCCGTTGAACGCTTTGGCTGCGCTCAATTAAGGCAAAGAAAAACACAAATATCCAAATCTCTTACTCATGTACAGTTAACCATAACGTTCACTTAATCAGGCTTGCGGCTTGGGGTCCCCTTTTTTCTTTGGCGGATTGTGGCAGCATAAAGCTAAACTGATTAATAAGGAAGTGGAGGCGACGCTGAGCCTGCGACCCACCTGCGAATTTATGCACATTTACCGGCCGAGAAAGCCTGAAAGACCAGTCGAAGAAAAACCATTTATTAGCATAATAATTCCGCCTTGGGCCAGCTAGCCAGCTTTGTGGCGGACAGCTGTTGACCCATTGACTTAGTCAACAAATTTTGCATGGCCAGCGAACGGATTGCGAAACATCGTGAGGAAAATCCGCAGGCTGTCGTCACTTCTTCGGCAGAAAATGTTTTAAATATAGACTTTAATTTTGATTCAGTTTTAGCTACAATTCCCCTCTGTTTTTGCGGCCATAATTACAACAACACCACCCAAAGTCCAAAGCGAAGTTGGCAATCAAATGCCAAGCTCTCGTTTTTCGTGTAAATTGCGTAAATTGAATAAACATTATGCTATAGCGCTATAGCGCTGCCCAGGGTGGTAGGTAGACAACCAAATGCTAGCTCGTTTTTTGTCGGCATTTTCGTTTTACATTTGGTAAATCTGTTTTTAGCAGCTCTTTGCTTTCCTGCCTTCTGATCCGCACTGAGGCAAAGCCAACGTTATATAGTGCGAATGTATGTGAATGTGAGTCCGAGAGGTGCTCGAGATGTTCGAATAAGTGGACGAGAGTCGAGAACTAATAACTTAATAATGAACGAACGAAGAAAAGCCAAGAAGAGAAAGGTATATATATGGAAATGATGTTAATGCAAATTATGTCCCAACTAGCTTTGACCGAATAATTATCCCAAGTGAGATCTTACCTTTTTTGTTTGTACTCATGGTATCATTGTATTATTGTATCTTTATAAATCCTTTCCTTGCTTAGAGGAAATCGCAGGCGGCTTTCGTCTGCTCTTTGTTTGAGCGAATTAAAAATTATTGCATTAAGAAAGTGTGTATTCTTTATTAATAATTTTTCTTTTAATCTATTTTTATATATATCAGATCTTAATATTCATATTTTCAAAACTTGAATTCATACTTCCTATTAAAACTTCTCCGACACACCTCGGCGGGTCTAAAAATATAGAGCGGAGCGTAATTAGGCAGCACTTAAATGACTGTAAATTAACAAAAATACAACAATAAAATAAAATACGAGTATTGAGCAATGGGCTGTAGCGCATACAACACTAAAGAGCATAGAAAAAATATGTACAGAAGAAGCTTTCAGATATATACAATATTTGGCAAATAAGGAAAAAATATTTAAACAAAATTAGCAACGATAATTACCGCATCAATCAAGATGTACTTAAGGCTTTTCTATATTTATGCCAGGCATGCAAAAGCGCATTAACAGCCGCAACTCTTGAGAAAACCACTTCCGAACAGGAAAATTAATGCACACGGGAAAATAAAAGCTGAACGTTTTTAAAATTACAATCATAATAGGGAGTATACTTTATCCTGCTGGTTGTCTTCTTTGTGTGCACTGGCAAAATAGTCTGGTCTCGATTTATGTGAATTAAATCAGCCGAATCATGTAACAAATATAGGTCACAAAAATCAGCCAAGTAAACTACCATAATAATAATAATAATAATAATAACAAGCTGAGATATTACTTAGCAGAGTCGCTGATTTAAATCATTGCGTTTTTTAAGAAAGAAATAATTTTAAACAAATATTACAGAACTATTAAAGATTAAAGAAGATAGAGTGCATACCGAATAATAAATTAAAAAATATAATATAGTTGTATTTATTTCTACCTCATTTTGACGTGTTTCATTGCTGTTAACTCATTTGCAAATTGCCATATATCAAAAATCGACTCCACGATAAATGTCAAAAAATTACCCATACAGGTTTCCATCTACTTTTTGACTCTCCATTTTTCTGGCTGTTGCTCATTTGGCTTTGTTGGATTGTCGAAATGTTGCAACACATTCGAGTTTGGAAAATTTCTTTGCAACCGAAAAGTTGCGCGCAAAAGAAATTGCAAGTCAATTACCGCCAGGCGGTTTGCATGGCGCCATGATGCAATCGCGCCACATGTGCCTGCCGCACACAATGCCGCTGCGACAACAACAATAACAGCAACCACGATATCAGGCAGGTCGACGTCATCAGCATATCGCTAATTGATTGCGTCTGAATTGGTTGTGTCTGCATTAGTTGCTGGAGTTGCATTCACTTTGCCGCTTTTTGGGTCGCGCCATTCTCCATTGGCACACACTCGTAGCCGCGGCGAGCTCGCACGAGCGCTGGCTGCGTTTCTCGGGTTAGGACAAGATCAATGTTGCTGATGTTGTTGGTCAGTCCAGGCAACAGGTTCTCCCAAAACGAAAGACTCAAGCAGCGAACTTGAAACGCCTATCAGCTCTTTCTGGACTGCCTGTCATTGGGGTTGATTGCACCAACAAACGCTGCCGCTCTCGATCGGTATTATAAGTATATTAATTGTTGCATCATTTTTCACCGTCTCACTTTTCATTTCGCTTTTCGCAAATTACCTGCTTTTTTGCCTAAGTGTTTCAGACATTATGTGAAAAAGTGTACAGTGGGAGTAAAGTTGTTCCATAGATCACAACTACTCCGTGGCACACGTGAACTTAAAATCCACGGATATGGAACTCTTGAAACTTACGTTAAGTACAGTTCTTACAATGAAACTAAAACATTTTCTGGTCAAATCTAAAAAGAAACAATTTGTGTAATAACTCCAAGGATAAAATAACTCTGACTTGCTTCAACATTTTCATTCTAAAACGAAATATAGTGATTAGGCATGCTTTTAGGTGGTCCATAGCTACTGTTGGAACAATTCGACAAAATAAATATTCTTATCTATTGTGATGAAACTGCATATACTAGGCACATTGTATACACAAAGAATAATCGGTTGTCGAAGTAAACGACGTTTCTTATCATGTTTTCATTCAGTATATACCAAAAACGTCTTTAATTTTATAGGAAAAATAATATAAATTGTATGTACCAGATTAGTACTGTATTGTTTATTTTTATTTGGTAGATTGACTATGGTTGTGATCGGAGATACATTTGGGATTCACTTAAGATACATTTTGTTTCATTTTACAAATATATTGTTGTCTGTGGTTTGTTTATTATAAATATAATGGTAGTCTTATTGAACTTTCATATTTTTTTATAACAGCAAACTTAAACTCCCCGACTTATTTTCATTCAGTAATTACAAAGATACAATTAGGTTCTCTCTTAAAAGGCTTTGTTGTTTATCAGCCCAACGTTTATCATGTGAAAAACATGAAGTAATTTTATTATTACTAAGTATGTCGCTCAATTGTGAAATTCATACATTTGAGCTGATAAGGGATGTCCTTTACAAAAACGATATTCTTCTTTATTTTGTTAAATGTTTGATGACTATATATAAATATATAAGTATATACTTTTGCTTTTCTATTAAAGATTGTCTATATTAAGGCCTTTTGCATTTCTGCATTATATTTGACCCGGTCACTTCGAGCTGTATCGGATATTTGTGACGTCCGATTGAAATGCCGTACAAAAGCGACAAATATGATCAGAACGCCAACTATTAATAGTGCGTACAATAGATATGATAAATAGCCACCCAGAATTTCTTGTTTTGAGCTTTGTGAAGACTCAGAACTAGATGAATCCATTTGAGAATTACTATCAGCTGGTTCCGTTGAAGCCTGAGTTTCTTCAGTTGTTGTCTCGGTTGTCATCTCGATGGGCACACAGTTTCCGTCGACGTATTTTATATAGCCGGGGCAACAAGCCAATTCATCTTCCAGTCTGGTTTTGATCTTAGAGTTGTCATCTTTTAAGATTATTCGCGAATGACTTTATTTTTTTTGACACTTACGACTGTCTTATTTCCTCCTGCTATTCCCAATTTTTTGAAATATTTTTCAAAGTCACCGTATTCGTCCAGTTGCTTGGGAACTTCTTCCGTATAGCTTACAGCAACAGGTTGCCGGCACAAATGACGTTCTTCGTCAGAAATTGCCAAGGTTGAAAAGCAAAGCACAAAAATTATTTTAAACTTTAACATATTTGCAGCTTCCATGTGCTCGAGCAAGCGAATAAAATATAACTGAATTATTAGTTAAGTGTGTAGTATTCCCGTCTTCTCGATAAGGGTCAGCAACGACGCACAGTGGGGTATAGCTCCTCAAAAGTGAGGATTAAGTCAGTGAGACACAATTTGATGGAAACATTTTATTAAATAAGATCTCTAGAAATAGAAGTAAAAAAATTATTTAAACAACAAATATTTTAATTTTTATGTAATGGGTAATTCGTTTATTTTATCTCGGTTTTAGATTCAGTCCTCACAGCAAAAGTCGTTTCACTTTAATACCCGGCACCCATACAGTATTAGAACTTAGCGTAAAGTATATACACTCTTGATCAGCATCACCAGACAAAGTGATCTAGCCAACTCCGTCTGTCAGTTGCTACGCAAACTAGTCTGTCAGTTTTTGAGCTATTGGGTTGAAACTTTCAGAGTAGTCTTATTTCTATTACAGTTAGCGTAAGAGGTGTGTTCAAAAAGTATCGCGAATTTGGAATTTTCGCGGGTTACGTATATTCGAATTGCGATTTTTTTGTGGTGTTATGTTGGTACTCATGCCAGCTATTTTAAATGTTCACTTAATTGTTGACAGCTGCTATGCTTGAACGTGTTTTGGATCGTCTTCGATTTTTACCTATTCAAAAAAATGGATCAAAGAACCTATATCAAATTTTGTGTGAAAAACGCTATTAAGTGCGCGGATGCATTCCGAATGTTGACTGTGGCATACGGAGAAGCTACCTTGGACCGAAGCAACGTTTATCGGTGGTACAAAATGTTCTCAGAAGGCCGAGAAGATGTGAACGACGAAGAGCGTGCCGGACGCCCGAGCACTTCAACAACAGACGAAACAATTAATGAAGTGGAGAAAATGGTATTGCCCAATCGCCGAATCACCGTTAGAGAAGTTGCTGAGGACCTAAACATATCGATTGGCTCGTGCCATTCGATTTTTATCAATGATTTGGGCATGATATGGGTCGCCGCGAAGTTCGTAAAAAAACAGCAACACCAAAAACAGCATCTCATGAACATTGCAAATGAGATGTTGGACTCTGTCAGCGACGACCCAAATTTGCTCCAGAGGGTAATAACTGGTGATGAATCGTGGGTTTATGTTATTTTGTGGAAACCAAAGCTCAATCATCTCAATGGAAGCTGCCGCATGAACCAAGACCGAAAAAAGCGCGCCAAGTTCGGTCGAATGTGAAAGTTTTGCTGACAGTTTTCTTCGATTGCAGGGGCGTGCATCATGAGTTCTTGTCACAGGGTAGAACGGCCAATAAGTTATGCGCAATTTGCGCGAAGCAATCCGCCAGAAACGCCCGGATTTGTGGAAGAACAAAAATTGGCTTTTGCACCACGATAACGCCTCTGTTCACACATCGTTGCTTGTGCGTGACTTTTTGGCCAAACACAACACACTAATGATGCCGCCGTATTCCCCAGATCTCACCCCCTGTGACTTTTTCTTGTTCCCTAAACTGAAGAGGCCAATGAAATGACGACGTTACGCTACGCTTGACGAGATAAAGACGGCATCGAAGGAAGAGCTGAACAAGATAAAAAAAAATATTTTTTGAAGTTCTTCAAAGATTGGAAAAACCGTTGTCACAAGTGTATAATATTTCAACTTTGAAGGGGACAAAATAGATATTCATGAATAAATAAATAATTTTTGAAAAAACACAAAATTCGCGATACTTTTGAACACACCTCATATACTATATTTCGAAAATCTGACTTCCAAGTATATTATATAGGTGCCATAGGAACGATCGGAAAATAATGAAAACAAGTTATAGCTTCTGTGTTTTTTAACGTATTTCTATAAAATTCGAATTATAGCGGTTTGTTGCGGTTTTAAAATTACGCTTTTAATTTCATTAAAATCAGACAACTTAATCATATTGCGTTTGTAAAATGTCTATGTAAATGTTATGAAAATTTAGATAATTGCGTTATTTTTAATTTTATCAAAATAGATCGAGTTTCAATGATCCAATTGCCAACTGCAAGGGTATATAAACTTCGGCTTACCGAAGTTAGCCTCCTTTCTTGTCATACTTCATTTTAAACATGTCTGCTCCGTTAAATTCCACATAGTCCCATCACACCGCGAGCTTGCTGAGCTGATTCAGCGGTAAATTAGTCATATGGTCGAGATAAAATAACTCGTCATTCTCTTTTTATTTGCATTGGACTTATCTGGGTTTCCGTGCTTATATTACTTTTTATCCCAAACTACTAATCCTTCTTTTACGAAATAGTTTTATAGTTTTCTTTTAGCTTTATTCACCGCTTGTAACTTGAACTTATTTTGTATGGTTTCCATTGGATATAGATATACTGAAATAGCGGTATACGAATTCTTTTCACCATATTGGAACGCTCAGCGGAGGAAATCAGTTAGAATCAATACAGTACCTTCTTATGGTATTAAGTTAACCTAATGATTTATTAAAAGTGTTTTTATTAATAATAATATGTTAGTTCAAGCCTTAAAATACACAAGGAATTTTTGTATCTACCTTATAGGATCGCTTTAATGTATGTAAAACGATTATACTCAAAAGATTGCAACCAAAAGCACTCGCCAAAATCCGATATCAATATATATTTTTCAAGCAATTTTTCTTTTCATTGCAACTTTCCATTTTATACATTAAATTGGGTAGCACGCAGAGCTTGAGCATTTTTAAGATATCGTGTGATCAGGGAAAGGTTCAAATTTTAACTGTTTCAGGTACTTCAGAATTATAAAATTTGTTACATGTTCTCATATGGTGCAACTTCACCAGCCCCCCGAGTATTTTCAAAATGGATTTACTGTAATTATACCCGGTACCTATAGGGTACAAGGATATTATATAAATATTCTTGATCAGCATCACCGATTTAGCCATGTCCGTCTGTCCGTCTGTCCGTCTGTCCGTCTGTCCGTCTGTCCGGGTTGGTAAACAGATCTCAGAGACTATAAGAGCTATCCAAATTTTGTGACAGCATTCTAATCCGTTGCACGCAGATCATGTTTGTTTTCAAATTTGGCCATGCATACTTCCGCCTACATAGAAGACTTTATGTAAGCTAAAGTCATGATTTTCGGCTTAAAATAAAGAGATAAAATAAATAAATAAGCATAAATAGGCATTCGCGGACATTTTCTGAAAATTTGAGTGAAATCGGATGATAAACATGGAAGTTATTACCAATAAAGATTCTGTGTATGTTTCTTCTTCTTCTGTGCCAGCGGTTGTTGCCTAACATGTTCCTAGGAACATTTGTCTTTTTTTAATGTTGCTCAACATGTTTCTAGCATCATTTGTCAACATTTTCTTTTTTCCATGTTCATGTGCTATTTAATTTCACCCACAATGCTTTGGGTACCGCGTATCTCACAGTCGGTCACACTCGACTGTAGCTTTCCCACTTCTTTCTAATTAAACCAATACAAGTTGGTTTCTTAAACTGACTCGAAGGTAATAAATATATTATTCTGGAGAATGATAGACATTTAACAGATTGATTTTTACTTTAAAAAAAAGTAAGATGTAATCTGCCGAATCAAATTATGATTCATTAAACTAAAACTGAGTGCAGTCAGCTTAAGAAAACCTAATATGCGCTGGGCTATATAAATTCAACCAACTCTATAACTTCAAAACCCCCATTAGCGTACGCCCATTAACGTACGCAAAATATATATGCTTTGGTATCTAAAAAATAGCATTGTCTTAAAGAAAAAAGCTTGAGGCAGTTACATTTCATAAGGTTGCATACTTTTAGGTTTCAAAAAGTAAGCTCACAAATATTAATTTTACAAGATTAAATAATTATAGGAAAGGCAGCCTACGCAAAGACTAGTTTAGTATAACCGAAAGTGAATATAATATGTAGATACTAAATATTGTTTGTAAAAAGTAGAAAAGGGTTTAAAGTTTCTGTGTAACTTAACAATATTTATCCAATTCAAAATCAAGTATAAATAGAAATGAATAAAGTATAACCTGATGTATATGTACACATGTACAAGTATAAAGAGTTACAGAAGTGTTCAAACTTTCTTAAAGACATTCTTAATTTTTTTTTAATAAATGGAATATTTATAAATCTAAATGAATAAATTTAAAATGTATTTTTTTTTAAGTGTAAAGCTTACTACATACTACTCGAAGATTTCTACATTTTATGCATAGTTTTAGGCTCTGAAAATATTTTAGAAACCGCATTTTCCACATTATTTCAAAGGAACCCAAATTTAAGACTATGCCTTCCATTGCTCAGAATACGTGCAACATATATCTACAAAAACTAAGCTTTTCCAAATTATTCTAATGGAATAATCTTTTAAACATACATGACTTCATTCTATTTTTGGCAAGATAAAACTAAAGCTTAAATATGGTTTATGTATTTTGTATTTCTTTTTAAGAATTTCTTAGATCTTCAAAATTATATTAAAAATATTAAATGATTTCATTTTTGGCGACCTATATTAGTTATTGAAGGGTTCTATCTAACTCGAGGTCATAATCGGCCTAATTTCTCATACGTAAATCAAGACTCGATTATACTGCACGCAACACGTTTAATAACTTTAATGTTTATCATCCAATTTAACTTAAATTTTCAGAAAACATCCGCAAATGCTTACTTATTTATTTGATCTTTTTAATTTAAGCCAAAAATGTATAGTCTATAGCTTATATAAAGTTTATTACGATTTTCGGGGGCGGAATTAGGAGTTGAAAAATTTAAAAACAAACGTGATCTGCGTGCAACAGATTTCAATGCTGTCACCAAATTTGGTAAGTATAGCTCTTATAGTCTCTGAGATCTGTTGTTTCACATGGACAGACGGACGGACAGACAGACAGACGGACAGACGGACATGGCTAAATCGACTCGACTGGTGATGCTGATCGAGAATATATATACTTTATGGGGTCGGAGATGCCTACTTCTGCTTGTTACATACATTCTCGATTGGCACTAAATTATAATACCCTTGTACCCTATGAGTACCGGGTATAAAAATTTTATGATATTGCAGTGTGGGTAACTTCAACAAATTAATATATTGATTAAATGTTTGATAAATTATACCTGTGGGTTCCATTTATATACATAAAATTAATTAGTTTTTATATTCTCTCATACTTTGGTAAGATAAAGGTACCCTTGAACAGTTTATTGAATGCCAACACATTTATTCGATGGCTTTGTTATTTTTTTTTTCTTTTTATTTACATTATTTAAATATGTACAAACATTTCATAGAAAAGAAATTTACACGAAAAAGTCGAAGGAGCAACTCGTCAGCAGTTATTTCTCGGTGATTGTCTACAAAAGAACTGTACACTCAGAAGAATCGAATGCGAGGGGACAGGCAACATCTGAACGCCCCAGAGGGATTGTGGCAAGCTTTCTGGGTTCGTGTGCGCCAGATGTGTGACCTTCTCCCCCTCGGGATCCTCCCAGAATTTCGGTTGGTATCACAAACTAAGAACTAAATTTGTAAGTCGTACGTTGGCGGTTGCTGGTCATGGGATAGAGTGGGGTGGTGGATGTCTTTTTGGATACATTCGACTTGTTACTTCGCCCGTCTTCACCCGATTTACCTCTCAATTGGCCCTCGACAGCGTTGGTATTTCATCTACTTTTTGTGGAGATAGCCACCGTGGCCGGAGATGCCGTAGGAGGAGATGCCGTGGCCGGAGCCTCCGTATGAGGAGATTCCGTGACCGGAGATGCCGTGGCCGGAGTAGCCGGAGATGCCGTGGCTAATGTAGGACGGAGCTGGAGCAGCAACGGTGTGGGTGACGGCCACGGCGGGCTTTACGTGGCTCTCAACATGGACGGGCACGGGCACGGCCACCTTGTAGGGCACTGGACGGTCCACGTGCACGGGCACCTTGTGGATCACGCGCTTCTCAACGGTGTACGGCACGGGCTTCTCGACTGGCACGGGGTAGGGCTTCTCAACGTGCACGGGGTAGGGACGATCGACAGGGATCTTGACGGGGATGCGGATGACCTTTTCGACGGGGTAGGGCTGAGGGACCTCCACGGGCACCTTCACGATCTCCTTAACGGGCACATGGACGATCTTCTCCACAGGGTAGGGCTGTGGCACTGGCACCTTCACGGGATAGGTGACGGTCTTCTCCACGGGGTAGGGCACGTGACGCTCCACCTGGTAGGGCACCTGGACGGTCTTGATCACCGTGTTGGTGTGCACCTGGGTGGGCAGCTCGGCGACGGGGCCGTGGCCAATAGAGCCCACTCCGATACCCGATCCAAGAATGGCTCCGCCGGCGGATGGTCCGTAGCCGTAGCCCAAGCCGTGGCCGATGCCGCGCTTCTCCTGCTTCTTCTCGGCGGGCTCGGCGGCCTCCACTGGCTTCTTGGGCGCCTCCTCGCTGGCGCTGACCACCAGCACGCACATCGCCACAAGGCCGAAAATGAGCTGCAATGGCAAGCGCACGAAATTGGATTGAGACCTAAATTGGGTTGCCCACATGGGCCGGGTGGCTTATGCAACTGCCGCGCTTCCGCGTTCGCCTCCCGCCAGTCCATAATTTCGAATATGACAATTATGCAATGGCTGGAAAGTTAGCTGGGCAGGCAGCCAAGTTCAATTGTGGCCTAGATCCCTAACATATTGGCACTGTGGCGTATACGTAATGTGGAGTGAAATATTTGCAACCCTTTATGTGATCGGTATGCACGGGCGGTATAGATGCGTGTGTACGTACAATTTACCAGCTTTTGAGCTTCCAATGATTTAAAGTAATTATTTAAGCAATTTTTATGTCAAAACAATGCTGCTGGAATGTTTTAGTGAGTGTAAAATGATTTCGATCTCACATTTTTAAGAATCTCAATATTTAATTGGTAAACATTATATTTTTTTAGCATAATATATGAGCTAGAAATTTTTAAAAACTCAATACATTTTAATTTAAATGGTATTTAGTCCTGCCACTAAAGTTCAACCGAAAAATTAAAAGATCAAAACATATTGTGATTCTCAAGTTTGAGTATATCGGTTCTTATAAGAAAACTAAACTTGAATTGCCACACTTTATCTCAAAAACATTACTTCCTTTGGTCAGCCACTTAAACTGAAATCGAGTTCTTTAGGCACAAGTTTCTTTATGACGGAATAAAGCTAGGTAACACTTCCAAGAAGAACACGGAACAGAGCTCGGACCGAACATACCATGGATTTCATTTTGCACTAGGATTAGCTCCTCAACACTTTGCGATCAAGATGGGCTTGTAGTCTCGACCAACCCGCAGCAGTTAACTGAATAATTTCGCACAGACGCGTCGAGCTTTTATATGGCCGATGCTGCGCCGGGATTGTCTTCGCCACCGGCTGCGCAGTCGCCGCGGATCGAGATCGCACCAGCAGCCGGTCGAGAGAGCGAGCTTTTCTCTCCCGCAGGCCAGCTTGTCCGTGTAATCTGTGTGCGCTGTTGGCCGAAAGGAAACGCGTCAGCGGCGGAGCTTTCCGGGCGCTCTCACACGGACAGTGTCCGTGTCGTTCGTGTGAATCGCTTCCGTGTGCGTGTCCGTCGGTGAGCGTTTGTGTGAGGCGCGCTGGCATCGAGCTGGGGCAACCATTGACAGTTGGCGGAACTCGAGTACTTGGGGCACAGCTCGGCCAAAAGTGACTCTCATATAATCACAAATAACAAAAATTCATAAAATTAATAAAATTATGTCTGCCGTCTTCCTTTGAGATGTAATTAAAATATAAAACTAAAAAAAAAAAAAAAAACAATACATAGATAGAAAAGGTTTCGAGCAAAGGGACAATATTCAAAAATATTGTCTAGTGATTTTAATAATCGATAAAAATTTGATTTTTATATTTAATTTTTAATCAACTCATACGTTTTAAACCGTGAAAGTGTATTTATTAATATTAGATAATCAAAATAACAACATTTTTTATTTTCAAATGTAATTTCAATTCTATAGATAATTCACATATTTATAGTGGACAACTTATGAAAGGTCCTGCCTATATTTAAAAGTAAAAAACATTAAGTGAAAATATACTTGTAATTTACAAAATAGTAAATATTCTATTCTAAATTATGATTCAAATCGAACAGTGTCTTTAGAAAATCTGATCAAAGCCCGTTGTCACTGAAAAAAAAAATCATGAATGTGGTTTTAATCTTTTTTTGTAATGTAATGCTACCGTTGTAAACGAATAATAAAAAACCAAGAGATGGATATATTTGTATCGACTACTATGCGATTAACTTTACGTCTAATTAAACAAAAATATAAACACAAACATACTCTGCCAGCAGACATTTCCTATATTATATTCTTCAAAACACAAAACATATCTTCATTTTTTTGGGGGCATTGCCGAGTAATGACTAACCGGGAACACTTTAATCACATAAATAAATTAGGCCCAACAGCATTGTTGCACAGCCATAAGTCAAATTCATATTAGCCACACATTTCCAACAATTTCAGCTTGCAATTGCAGTTGTAGTTGAATATTCAATGTGAATTAAACGGCTGCAAAGAAAAAAAAAAAAAACATGCGCCGCAGAGTCTGTTCGATTCTGTGTGGCTTCGTGACTGAACTTTTGATCTATGATTTTAGCTTCGCTCAGTATTCTGCATGGTTGCAGCTCGAGCTTTGATATAGGTGCATTGATTGAATGCTGCGGCGGTGTGGGTAGTTTGACATTTTAATGCTGCATAGGAAACACTCGCCAATGGCCATGTAAATGGAACGTGTGAACAATGAGTGGACCGCAAGCGCTCACAAAGCAGAACAAACACTGGCCGAATCACGTTAGATTTATGTGCATTAAATTAATTGTGAGCATAATGTCCAGACATAAAGGCATATGGGAGCGCATTAGGCTTTGTAATGTGCTGCTGAAGGCGAAGGTCGCCCGACATCATCACCATCATCTCAGCAATCATCGCCATCGCAGTCGGCTGCAGAGTCAGAGCTGGTGATGTATGTTGAGAGGAAATGTCCCACCAGATATATCGGCAAGAGCTCCGTGGTTATACTAAATATAAATATGGAATTTTATGAAAATGGCTTATCGATGTTGTATGAAAATAGGCCAATATAATAATATTAATTTACTTTATTTAAAATGAGATATTTTAAAGTTCTTGAAAGGTAATAAAGTTTCTTCTTGCTTTAAACATAAACGATGCATTAGAAAATATGAAGCGATTATTGCATTTGGTTTCGTATATTAGTGCGATATTTTTGGATGACTATCGATTTTTCGTGCAATTTTAGTACGATAATTTGGCTGTCTCTAGTTCAAGTCAAAGTTGAACTACATTTATAGTAGACGAGACGGAAAGGGAGCCTGTGGATGGGATGGTAGGCCTTGCCTTTTGTGGCTCTTTGAGTAATGTGAGGCTATGGTCTCCACCGCAAAATCGCCGCACTGCAGCCGGGCGGATGACTTAAGCGCTTCAATAGAAATCGTATGCAAACAAAACACGAAATCAACAATAACAAAAGAGCCCAGGCCAGCAAGCTCAAGTTCAAGTTTATGTATCGGATTTTGTTATGATTCGTTTTTGTTAATTTGCTTTATTTTTATGGATTTTCTAGATCACTTTCATTTTGTTGTTGATTTTTTGACATTTGCATAAACAGACAAAGATGGATCGAAGATCTAAGCATCGGGAGTTGTTTTTGATTTGAATACCTAGCTCTATTAGTTTGGAGAGGAACTTTGGTGTTTTATTTAATTTAATTAACATAGATATTAGTAGACATGCAACTATTTTATTTTTTTATAAAGGTACACCATTTATTTTAACAATGATGCCAAACGCTTTGTCAATATGTGCAGTTCTTTCATTAATGCCTCATGTTTATAGTTTAGCCAACTTTTGTTATATATTTATTAACATATTTTTTAATATACAACACTATTAAAAATGTTTATATACTATAATAACTAGTAATACTAAAAATAATTAGTAAAAAAATAAAAAGTACACCCAGAAAAAATCATGGACTAAAAAGCTGCCAAATTGCCTAAAATTGTAGTCCATTTGACCTAAAACGGAAGGCAGTCGAGGCAGTTATTGCCTAAAAATTGTCAAAAGTGCCACATTTTTAGGCAATAGAAAGAGGCCAAAATTTTAGGAAATTTTTGTAAAAAAAAAACATATTTTTAGGCAATATAAACAGGCCTAAATTCTGGGCAATTTCGTTAAAATGTCATATTTTTGGGCAATATAAACAGGCCTTTTTTTATACCCGGTACCCATAGGGTACAAGGGTATTATAAGTTAGTGCCAACCGAGAATGTATGTAACAGCCAGAAGGAGAAATCTCAGACCCTATAAAGTATATATATTCTTGATCAGCATCACCAGCCGAGTCGATTTAGCCACGTCCGTCTGTCCGTCTGTCTGTCCGTGTGAAACAACAGATCTCAGAGACTATAAGAGCTAGAGTTACCAAATTTGGTGACAACATTGGAATTTGTTGCACGCAGATCAAGTTTGTTATAAAATTTGGCCACGCCCACTAATTTCGTAACTATTTTAGTGTTGTATATATGTAGTTTCTATTTTTTTGCACTATATCTGTTTTTCTATCAAAAAATATAATATCATTTATTAAAATAAAAGAAAAATCATCGTTTTTTTAACAGATTAAGAAGCCACGCTTAAAATAGTAGCCATATTTGGTTACATATAAGTAACTTCCAGCTGTGGCTATATGTTAAAAAAAAGGACTTCTTTTCTTTGATATTACACACTTTACACAAACATGTGTACTCCATGGTGCTCTTATACAGATTTAAAGACAATATTTAGGTATTTAAATCATTGATAAATGATAAAATTCAAGTATTTTTCTCCTCCGGATGTATCTCGATATCAAAGAAATAGTACTGTATGAACAACCATACAAGCTAACATTCCAACGAGTATTTTATATCTAATACCATAAAAACCTCAAAGCATGCGTCAAAAGCTTTGAGAATGCTAATAAACTTATAGTAAATGTCGGCAAAATATACAAAGACTCCTTACATTCCAAATCGTAAGGTCTTATACCATACACTATTGGCTGCAAGGTGGCCTTTTCAATATAAAGGTTTTCGATCTGGGTCTTGTCATAAGTCATAAGTTCTCCGACAGTTGGGAAACTTACAAAAAAGGACTTTCTGGAATCAGCAATTGTGATCTCGAGCAAAATTTTTTTGGAGCTCCGCGGGTAGCTTCTCCCCGGGCCGTTGGAACTAGGAGTGCGTGAATAATCAAAAAAATTCCAGCATTGACAGAATCTGTAAAATAAATAATACAAAATATCACAATACTAAGAATTCTTCATTATATATAAAACATTTTCGAATGAATTTACCTTCTGAAGCTCCCTGGATGGACTTAAAAATTTGAATGGTAAACAACTCTTTTAGTCTGCGTTCAGCAACTTGGAAACACTTGTCCTTAAAAGTTAAAAACTTTTCACAAAGAAGGGATTCTCTTCCCGGGAGCTTCCTTATAAAATCAAACTTAAATCCAAAAGATTGCTTCAGGATTGGCCAATCCTTAAGAACGTTGTCGAGATTGTATGAGCTCGAGAACAATTGGGCCCTCTGTCTATATGAACTCTCCCAGTGAGGCAAGATTTCATCTAATTCCTCAGTGCTGTCACTATTGCAAAGTAGCCAATTAAATCCACATTTTTCGGCATCTATATTTAAATGACCTCAGTTTTAGTCGTTTTTCAATGTTTGTTTTTGCTTTTGCTGTGCCTTCTGATTTTTTTCAGAAGCAGGAGCAGAAGCAAAAGCACACTAAATTAAACTTATTTTTTATACCCTGTTTACATGTATATATGTACATAGGTGAGAATTGCAAAGCATAAATTTCTCACGAATATGACTGATTACATAGAATACAATAAACAATACTTACCTGCAAAGTAAAAATTGAATTATTCACTTAACTTTCTTGCACACTTTCCACACCAATATAATAACGCAAATACAATAGTGTGACCGCAAATCAAAAGTAGAAATATGCCAATCAAACCGACGGATAGCATTTTTGGTATTTCGGTCTTTTCTGCGAGCTGGTATACTTGTATTTATTTAAAAATAAAATTAAAGGGTCTTAATGATACTCTTAAAACACGTATTCTATCGGATTCATTGTTTAGAAGACATAGGCGTTGGAAGTTATGTTCTTCAGATCGTTTAGCCCGGATGAACACAGCTTAAACGCTCAAACTAAAAAAAAATAATAATAATAGTAATGTAATACAAATAGTGATTCATTAAGTATATTATTAATAGTAATAATATTCGAATGCTTAAAGCACATAAAGTACCTTAAAATCTGTTGTATATTTATGATATAGCACAAAAAAGAATTGATTATAATTTACGAATATTGCCTAAATTTTAGGCCTCAGATTCCTAATATGTATGGCCTAAAAATATGGCAATTTGGCAATTTGACTCATTTTTTAGACCATCATTAACTACAAATTTGCCAATTCCTAAAATTGTTAGAATTTTTGTTCTGGGTGTATGAATAGAAATTATTCCAGTATTCGTCTCCTAGCTTAAAAATTTATTTATCGGGGGTTGCCCCTGAAAACTTAATTATAAAGGTTTAATGTTCTTTATTTAAAGAAATTAATAACTATTCATTTCCAGAAACCTGTCAATTTAAAGAATTTTAGATCTAATTAATTTTAATTGACTTACATTTTATTTATTTTTTCCCGTGTATATAAAAAAAAACAATGTAAAATTTTATTTGCTTATTGTTAAAACCGTGCCAACCTAAGAAAATTAGTTAACTTACCCAAAATAGTTAGGTTACCTTAAACTAGTAGATTACACAGAAAAAATAGTTGTTTTTCTATTTAATAGTATAACTTTAAAATAATTGTATATTGATCAAAAAAATGTCGCATTTAAAAGAAGAATGTTAGTTTATCCATGCACGGATTCAAACATTGCTCTATTAAGACTAAATTCTTAACATTATTTAATTAAGTTTTTGCTACAGTTAAACAGTTCCTTGTGAAAGATAATTTTTTATAATCTGTGTAGGGGGTTAGAATTTGTTATTTAATCATATAAAGCTGTAAGAAAATGAATATAATACACCAATACTACGACCTAGAATCGAACCGGGGTTTCAGAACTCATACACCGGTCGCCCAACCAACCGGGCTACGGAAGCAAATCATGAATGTCTAGTTCTCAAATACATAATTGGGCAGTTTGTCCAAGTTTACTCCAACTCCAGATTTAGCCATTCTCGTGTAAAGATTTTACATTTTTTTTTTCTTGCTGTGTACAATTACTTGACAGTACTTGACAGGAAACCAACAACAAAATACAGGCAAAATTTGTATATAGTATTCTAACTATTTGTCTATGTTGATTTTACAACGTTTTGTTTTGTATGGTAAAAAAACAATTAAATAAAAAACATGTATAAACCGAGCTCGATAATTAGTACTAAAAGTGGATCAAAAATATGCATTAAAAGGTTGAAAATAAATTAGAAAGTAGCTGGCTAACATAAGAACTATATGGCAAGACTCCAAATTTAATTATGAATAATTCAATACCAAAGTAAAGTTGTTTCCGTTAAGACAGTAAGACCGGTAAGCAGGCTGCTGCCAGTTAGCTCTTCAAATTCGGACACCTATCAGGCATTTGCATATTATCTAAGTCGGTTGGAAAGGTGGCTCTTCCATTGGATAATTAGCTGTTTGACATTTCGCGTTCACTGGCCGCTAGCTAATTTATTTAAATAATTCAAGGGTGACGTCAAAACACTTTACATTATCAAGAAGAATGATTTGGAATGAGCCTGGAGTTTTTTGAAATATAAATAACACTGGTCGACAAAAAAAAAAGGCCGGCGATAAAACCCATTGGTTTTGATAGATCTGAACCGGTACATTACTAGTCCGAAACTGAAAAGTTTCCAGTAGATCTTTCAGAATCAATGGCTTTTATACGCCGGCGCTAAAATGTTTGATTTTTGTCGACCTGTGCAATCTTTTGAAATCAATTGTTGAATTATATTTTTAATCCATAAGATATATATTATTTTATTACGTCAGTACAAAGGGATATACAAATTTATTTAATTAAACTGTATTTTGTAATTTTATCTGGAACATATTTTTTTAAATTTGTTACATTATTAAGAAGCGTTTATATTATTAAGAATCTTTATAAAAGACTTGTATGTTGGCAGTGTATTTATTTATGACAACATAAAAAACCAGTCTTCCATTTATATTATTGTATCTTCGTTATAGTGGACTCTCCAGCGGCAATTTATGTATTTATAGGGGGATTTTTGTTAAGTAAATAAAAATAAAAATAGAAAAATAACATTTTGTCGGTCGCTGGTGATGCAAAAGTACTTTTGTTCCTTGTTAGCCAACTGTGCCATTAAAAATGATTTGTGTCAAGACACCTTTCATGTTAGTTGGCCATAAATATTGCAATAATGAAATAAGCAGATAAAAAGCTATTCAAATTTGTCTTACCGTCTTTTCAAAAACTCTATTCTCGTTTTGTATAAAAAAGCACTCTTGTTCTAGCTTAAAATATATAAGATATATTATATATTAATAACAATCGGAGCCGTGACTTTAGCTTATTGTAGGGCAAAAGCACTCATTAATTTTATTTAAGCGCGCTAGATTTATTGATCGCTGCTTAATATTTGTCATTTGCCATTTGTTGGCAGCTTTTTTGCGCCTCCATATCGATGAGTCCCCGAGCAATCTCTCATTGCGATTGCTCCAGTTTTGAGATGCCACGCATTTGTCAATCGAATGCCGAACATGTTTCGATGTCTGAGTCGTGCAAATATGCTCCGAGCTGATTAATTTTGCTTTGGTTTTTCGCCAATCGAATCTATGGAACAGCTTTTTGTGCTGAAATCAACTAATTGCGGCTTAATGGCATTCGAGTTGATTTCTAAATTGTCTAAAGTGGAATCCCAAAAACTGATAACTTGATTTAATTCGAATAAACTCTGTAAATACATACATGAGGAGAATGTTTGGTGGTTTCTTTGGGCCAAGCGGCTTGATCAATTTGTTAGCACAATGAAGCTGATATCAATCATAATAAACAAAATAAACTGCCCATCTATGTTTACCCATCACCATCATCATCACTTTGAGTTTCCTCATTTATCACAATCCCGAGTTCCGAAAGGAAACTGTGAAGGTAACTGTGACAAACCCCCAAAAAGTAAATGGTTCATTTAATTGCGCTCTTTTTAGTACTTGTAGTTACAGTCAGTCAGGGTCTTTTTCAAACCTAAATTAGTCAGAAATTTATCATAATTAAAGAGACGCTCGAGCGACACATTTTGACCCAGATTTTTGGAAATTTGAATTGAAATGCGAACGAAGTGGCAAAGATTTTCTTCGGATGGCCGTAAACAATTTCGTGCTGCAGCTAAGGTCTTTCGGATTTTTTCTTGAGGTTGAGCTAAGTTCGACTTGGGCTTGAGCTCAGCCAAGTAACATTTGTCAATTGAAATGGCCAGAAAAACAGAAACTTGTACAAGCTTCGGGTCGAAGACAATCGTGCAAAACCTTCGACATTTAATTTGGTTTCTTTTTTGTTTATCTTTGGTGTGCACGTTTGGTTAGCAAAGAAAATTGTCTAGAAAAAACTGTTTACACGGAGCAATTTTTTTTGCTTCTTTTTCGTTTGATAATTGCTCGCAAAAAGGTCAAAAAGAGCCAAAATACATTTTTGGTTCGCCTCTTGATGGACACTGTTTTCGCTTCTGTGTTGCCTCTGCGACCTCAACACCCTCAAATTTAACAACATTAATGACCTTTGACAGGCAGTTCGCACTTAAATCTCGTGCCGTAATATTTTTGGGAAAACTGGAAAAAAATAAATATTCGGCCCTAGACAATGGTGTGGAAGTGAAAACCCCAAAATGAATCTCTTGATTTGACATTTTCCATGTAATTGGCCAAATGCGGTTAGGGGCCCGGCCCCGCTTCGAACCTTGAATTATCAGACCAAGACAATACCGCAACACCGCCTTCGATCGCAGCCGAACACGAAATGCACACGGAACCAGACTGCTCAGCCTCTGAGATCTTGGAGGCGTATCCAGTCCAGTGTAACGCCCACTTCAACACCCGTCGACACATACAGCATCAAGTTTGGCTGCCCGAAAGTCTTAAATAATGCAAATAAAGACATTATTTGGGAGCGATTGCGGGTGGAGAACAGCAGGGAAATAAGCCACTTGGAAAACCTGATACAAATAATTATGGAATATGTATAACAATTTGTGGTCACGTGCCACGACATCAGTTCAGATTAAAATTAAGAAAAAGGGATTTCATAAATGATATTTAAAGGTTTATATAAGACAGCAACGCAAAACTTAGTCAAGATTAAATAAAAATAACTTTAATAATTTTAAAGGCATTGAGAGTGACATATATGCACTTCAAACCTTCTTTTAGTTCCCTTAAAATGAAATTTAATCGTTAAACTGATTCGTTAAGAAAAAATTAATTCAGCGATTAAAAGTATAGTGTACTTTTTAATATTCTCAAAAATTCCCAGTATCTGACAAAATGTTTCTTGCTTTTTTATTAAGTCTGTCGGCATCATTGACATTTTTTTGCCCATGTTTGAGATCAACTCGTGTTTGGCAATAAAAATAAATAAATCATTTTGAACTCTGGCCATTGTTCGTTCGTACGTAACTCGCAGCAATTAGTGCAAGAAATTTTACAAACAATAAGATCAGAAACACAGAACTAAGACAGAAACGAAAAAAAGACAGCAGCTTGCCTGGGAATTATGTCGCCTAATCGACTTTTGTTTTGGCATTATTTTGCAAGACGCCCGAGGGTGGGAGTCTTTAACACCCTGAAATCTGGTGGAAATCTATATTTTAATGTGGCAGGCCAAATTACGCAAAAAATATTGCACTTTGAATATCTAAAAATATATGTAACATGTATTAAGAACAATTAATTCTTAAACAAAAAAAATAGCTTGCAGCTTTAGCTACTTTACAAGTATTTCTAAAAACCTGTTATATTCTCCTACTTTTAGTTATTTTGATCGTAAAATTGAGGTCGCAAATGAATAACTTAAGTTTTTACACATTTGTCTACCTTTTCAACCTTTAGAGTTAGAATCAAAAAGGGCTTCGGCTGATTCGATATCCGGTTCTTATCTTGTTAAGTGGTTTTCGATTTTTTAAATTTTTTGAAGTACACTAAAGAATAATAAAAAAGTAATCGAAAACTGGATTTAGGAAACCACTGACTTTGGTAAACAAAATTTAAAATTATTTTTTGAATGCGACGAAAGGAGGTACCATTTTTCATTTAATAACCTTCGATAAATACAAGTATATAGAATCTGTTCCTGCAACACAGTTTTATGAAACCTTAAATATAAAAATCTCCAGCAAATCATTAATTTTTTAGAAATGTAATAGTAAGCAAAGCTGTAAATAGAATTAAATATATGCCACCCGAAACTTTCTGTAGCTTAAATCATCAACTCTAGAACCGTCTGATTAATTAATAACTATAAAAATTATTATTTATAAAGATGGAAAATCTCTTTTAATAACTAAATGATTCTTTCAAATTTCGACATATTAAGTTGGAGAACTTCTTATAACCAACAAAGTATTAAAGTGGTATTACGGGGCCGGACAATCCAAAATAGTATAGGCTATTTTAAAGGCACCAATCTCCCAAAGTTGAATTTCTGCCTTAGTTGTCGCTTTGCTTAATTTACCTTGCCTTAGAAACCTAATATAATAAAAGGCTTGAATTGCTCGATTGACATTTACCCGAATTCCCGCCTGCCACGCCCACACGGTTCAATGAAAAATTAGGCAAATAACTTAACTCCAACAACATGTCATGACTCGACTCGACTTTGTGAAATGCATAATTACTAATATCAACAGCAGCCATAGACATCCCACAGAAGACAATGAGTATGCAGAAAGGCAGTGTCAGCGGCAGGGGCAGGGGCAGGGGTAGAAATCCAAGCCAAACTGTTTACTGTGTGCAGCTTGCAGCTTTCTGCATATGCCACAGTGACACACTAACTGGGTGACTTCAAAAGCCGCACAGCAGCAACAACAATCACGCTAGCACCGCGCCAAGACGTCGAATGCTAAAAAACAAAAATTATGCAACTTTTCCAGAGTCTCGCCTGCCCGAGCAGCTGCAACACTCGAGCCAACTGCCTTAGTAGTTGGCTGGACTCCTGCAGTGGCCCAGTAGCTTGTTCAGATTTGGGAATCTGCCGCTGCTGCAGTTTGATTTTGGGAAAGATGTTTTCCGAAAGATTTCCTATTCAATTTTGGACTGCTCGGCGGTTGAATGCGCCGCAAAGGCTTTGCCTGCCACACAGTTAGCTTGACACAGTTGTCTTCACAGATAAAGAACTTGAAGGAGTGTCGGCAGTCCCAGAGAAACACTTTCAATACGGAAATTGCAAGTAAATGGGAATAAGTCGCGGTAGGCTCGAGTTCGTTGCCTGAGTCTTTTGTTTCGGTCGCTTGATGCAGGTGAAAGGATTCGCTTTCGTGCGAAACACACCCGTGGTTAAGTCTAGACCAGTCCAGACCACGATTTATTGCCATAATGGGGGGGTTAGTTGCATAATCCGATTGAATGCGATGCGGTAGCATTTATAAACTTAATTGTTTGCAATTTGAATGCACTGTCAGGTGGGGCAAGGATGAGTCCGTAAAGATGATCGGTGGCTGAGCACAAGTCAGGCGGGTCAATTGTAAATTTATGTCAAGATATAATCTAGAGTAAGACACAGATGAACTGCAGCTTCGGTAGCTTCGGTAGACAAGCAAACTAAATCTAAGCCAGAAGAAAATCCGTAGATACAAAAAAGGGGTCTTTATATCTATTTAGGATTTTGGGTAAGTGAAATGTTCAAAAAATGAAAAGCCTTTTATAGTTTTTCCGATTTAATTGATGTGTTAAAATATAAATATATTAATTTATATAATTCTGTGTGGACCACGATTCCGACTTATGAGTCTGCAAATTTCTCTACCCAGCCTCTGCCGGCACACGGACAGTATACACATAATGCTTATATCTTATTAGTACTAAATTACTAGTAGCTAAATCTAGCCTTACGTAGAGTTGCATAGCAATTTTAATAGTCATTGTCATTTGTTATGCAATCTAAATATTCATATCTATCCCTAAGTTCAATTTCTAAGACACACAAATGCAATTCTAACATGTCAATGCCTGGTCACCCCTGAAATAATTCTAAATTCATTTTATTTTTCACGAAACTTGTTTTTAGAGTAGATCGATCCATACAGCAGATCGTTTGGAAAGGAGCTATAAATAAGTTGCACTTTGAGCACAAGGTTTTGACTAAATTACAAAATATTTCAGATAAGGGTGCAAAGGTTCCGTCACTTACAATAGTTTCAACATTATTTAAGATATTGAAAGCAATCCATTTTGTTTACGGTAGGGTAAAGGATATTTATAATGATTAAACAAAATTGGAATTAAAGAAAGAGAGGAAGCTTACTTCCAAGTTTATATACCCTTGCAGATAAATTTAAGATGATTAAAATAAAAAATATTCTGTTTTAATCCCATATCAATAAAAAATAACAAAATCAGCTAATCGGTCGCTCCAATGGCAGCTATATATTTTATTCGAACCTGATATCTTAAAAATTGACGAAAATGTGCTAATTTGAATTGACTCGACATCGACACATAGCCTTGTCCGTCTGACATTTTTGGAAAACTACTCCCTAATGCTCCAACTCATCGTGGCGGGGTCAACAGACTTAGCATTTAGCTGAAATGCGATCATGCAGCATGTCGATGACTTGAAATGCATTGTGGCTGCGACTGCTACGAGTATTTCAATTGCCGTTTGCTGGCCAAGTGAACCAGCAAGCCGTATTGCAGGGCAGCCAGAAACAGAAGACACATGTGGGAGATCATGTGGGAGGGACTTGGAGGTAATGCTGGTGGACGGGGCTGGTTTAGGTAGGAGTCACTGGGATTTCCAGATTGCCAAAGACGCTCGCTTCACTTGACTTGCGCAGCGGCGACTTCGATTACGATTGCGATTTCAGTTTCGGTTTTTGGTTTCGGATTTGGGTTTTGGGTTTTCAGTTTTGTGATCGAGAAACTGGTGCAAGTTTTTTGCCGCGATTTTTTCGTATGTCGATTTCAGCTGTGGCTGGCAAACAGACGTGCATTTTGGCAAAAGGAAAAATCAAATACTTTAACTAAACCAATTCATTTCGCAATTGGTCGACAGCAGCTTGTCGTCGCAGACGCATTCGGCTTGGATTTTGGCGATGGACAAGTTGGTGGTGACCTTCAAAAGCCACTGACTATATTGTCGTTCATTAGAGCAAAAGCTTCGCATTTGGCAACGTGGAACATGCTGAACGTCTTTCGGTGGCTTTTTCTCAGGCGCTGGCAAAAACCGAGCTAGCAGGCAACAACGGTGAGAATTGCGAAAATCCGTTTTCAGTTTTTCCATCTTTTGTCGTTTGCCGTTGCGCTTGTGTCTCCATCATTTTGTGGCAATTAATTAAGTTTCTGCAAGTATGCGTACGCCCCTATCATCAGATCACCGCCACCCACCTCTCCCGCGATCGGCGCCTGAAATTTAATTGGCCGCTGCCGGTTGCCGCAATTTGTTGCCTTGTCTCTGTCGGCCGGATTGGTTATCATTGCGTAATCGCTGCCATTCGGGCAATTCCTCCAGATCTCCGAGATCGCGATCGCCAAGAGATGTGGGATCTCTCTTTTGATTATGGGCGGTTTCTGTGCCCATGATTTATTGGTTATCAGTGCTCCAGTTAAGAGCCCGCCAAAGCAGAGGATGCTGGTTATGAATATTCATGTTTTGCACTCATAAATGTAGCTATTCATTTCGATGACTTTACCTGTGTATAAAATCATACTTTTTGCATTTCCTGCCCACATGATTTTTTTTTTGCTAAATCTGATTGCAAATAAAGAAAACGCTGTTTAAAAAAAGTGGTTTCAAGAAGTCTTATAAGCTAAAAATATATAGGTCCATAATCAAACTGATTTCATTCACAGAAATCCAGATTGTTGACTATCATGTACCAGAGTTGACAATTACCATGTTACCTTTAAAATTAAATAAAAATAATAATAATAAGACATGAGCCATGTATAATTTTAAAGGAATTACAATCTGTTTTTAATCATTATAATATTAATAAAGCTTTATAAGCACTCTATTGTCTTAGGAAAATCTTACTTTTTTGACAGAAGCTTATTAGCAGTGATGGAAGCATTTACCGTTCTGTTATGGAATGTATAGATTCATTTGTATTATTTTATTTGATTATAGTTCACAAACGTTTATAAGAAAAGTTGACTACTAACTTTGGAAAATGTCGCAATCTGTGAACATTTTAAGTATGCTTCATATTATTTTCATGTGCCATTAAGTATTTTAGCAGGTATACCTCGGCTATGTTTCGATGTTCTTATTGAGCTCAGACTTAAACTCAGCTTCTATGTAATTATTAACCATTACAGAATATATTGAATTAATTACTATGTAGCTAAGGAAATCTTGATCTACTCTGGGCATTCTTGTTCAAACTAATTTGACGTAATTAGACCCTCAGCTTGGCGGCAATTAAGCCTGACAGAGAGATCCGCTTTGCAATTGCTTTTTTGCTTGTAGTTGCGTAACCCGAAAGACAATCCAAGTCAAGAGCAAAATTAATGTAGGTATTCCAGCGCGAGAATCGGAGCGGAGTACCACCTACGAGAGTGGCTGCAAACACGAGAGTCAAGAGCACGTTGCAAATAAAAGTGTAATTCCTAACAAATTACGGTTCAGATGTAGAATAACGAATGCATGCAACTGCGGATAGCTCGGGCCACTCCCCCGTGGATGTGGGCACACACGCAAAGCCGGCGACCTTCACGATGGGGTTCAATTCTTGGGCTGGATCCAGAGAACCAGTTCTGTCCAAAGGCGGATCGGCTCTCTTTTGTTTCTAAATCGAAGCCAAAGAAAATTAAATCAGAAATTAACAAGAACGGGTGACTTTTTATTAGAAAGTTGTTTCAGTTCCGTCTTTGTCGCGCGCAACGTCCTTGGGATGTGGCCTCAAAGTCGCCCAGAGGGCTTTGGCCCCCATTAAAATACAAACGGAGCCGAAGAGGGACCGGGCCGCATCCCGAAAATAAATGTTCTGATCTCTAATATATGGTGAGCACGCTTAGAAAAACTGTTTTAATTGCCCTCGTTTGGGTAATTCGTACGATGGACCAAACCGGATTTATGTTAATTTTTTTATTCGAAGTAAACAAATGCTAAATAGCCCTAAACTTAATTGATTCAATTCATCAAATGCAAACACGTTAAGAACTTTTTGCAGTTTGAAAGTTGATATTTGGGTATTTGATGAGGAAAAACCCGGCTAAGTTCGTTCACTTGTCATAAAAGCGTAAAGGGAGAAAAACACCAAGAGTCCGTCGGCCAGTCCTACGCATGCTGCTAAATGCTACTAAAATTTACGACCGACTTTTAAATGAACTCTCATGCCACTGACGTTGGCATCCGAATGGATCGGTCTCCGGTCGACCTTGCGCGTGTCTTGTCTGAATCTGATCGGAGCTCATCTCTGCACTTATTTACACCGCTTTACGAGTAATTGATTAGCCCATATGACGGCTTTTCCTTCCCACCGAAAGCGTATGCTGTGCTGATTCGGGTCATGTCAGCCCGAGAGACTGGCATGGTGAGAGGAGTTTCAGCTGCTAAGACAGGAAATTGTCTGCAAGGACACATCACAAGGCATATGTTCGAGGAAGTTTATAATGTCTAAAAGCTGATGGAGGATTATCAAAATAATTGAACGAATTGATTACCATTCACTGCTTCCAGCCTTGAAAATTAATTGCCAACTTATTTTTTTGCAAAAACAAGCCATGAATATAAACTATTATCAAAAGTTTAAGAACGTAAATTAAATGATATTTATTTTTATTATATTTCTGATATACATTTTCGACTACCACATGGCAGTAGGAGTGTTCTGTTTTCGCATACCCAATATGCGGATTATTATTTATTTTTAAATACAAACATTCACCCAAATAGCCAACTTTATCCTTCAAAACAAAGACAATTCAGTAATAATGATAAACTTTTTATTTACAAAATATATATACAAGATATTTTGGAGCAAGCAACCCGATTGTAAGCTACTTCCAGCAGCAAACCAGAGACAAAGCCATTCGAATTTATTTTTATAAATTTTAATTTATTTTGTCCTTAATAGATTTTCACATAGATATTTCGGTTGTTATCCATTCAATTCATTGTGCGTGGAAACCCTTCACTGATAAACGGAGCCGGCTAAGCTGTCCATAGACGGCAAAATCTACAAACAGTTAGCTGGTATTTACCCTAAACTCGAAATCTCGTGCCGCACAATGGCTTCCATTGGATGGCTGGATCGGAAATAATTTACAAAAGGCATTGCTTGTTTCATCTTGGGGTCTTAACAGCTACAGAGAGTGGCAGGGCGGAAGGGGATCTTCCAGGGTTGGTTTCTGCTCGGAACGGGTGGGTTGGAGGGGAAGACTGACGGGTGGAGTGGATTGTTGAAAATGTTGCTAGATTTCCCTCGGCTCATTTCCAGAAAGTCCGCTCGCTCCAATGGAATCGCCGTCCGCTTACTTGTGGTAGCCGTGGTGGTCGGCGTAGACGGAGGCGTCGTGTCCGTAGCCGCTGACGTGTCCGTAGCTGCTCACCGGGTAGCTGCTGACGGCGACGGTGGGGGCGTGCTTAACCACCGAGTGCGACACCACGGGCACCTTAACGTAAACCGGATACGGGCGGTCCACCTGCACGGGCACGGCCACCTTGATGGCCTTCTCCACGTAGACGGGGTAGGGCTTGGCCACCGGCACCGGGTATGGCTTGGGCACCTCGACGGGCACGGGTCGGTCGACGGGCACGTGGATGGGCACCTTCTCGTGGCGGATCACCTCGTAGGGCTGGGGCACTGGCACGGGCACCTTAACGTACTCCTTGACGGTCACGGGCACCTTGCGGATCACCTCGTAGGGCTGTGGCACGGGCACCTTGACTTCGACGGGCACGCGCTTCTCATGGACGACGGGATAAGGGCGGTCCACATGCACGGGCACAGGAATGCCCTTGGTGATGGTGATGGTCTTGTGCACATCGGCCTGCTTGCTGATCACATACGGGGCGGGAGCGTGGTGGACGGCGACGGCAGGAGCGGTGTGGCCGATGGAGTAAGCCGGGCCACTGTGACCCACAGCGATGGGGCCAGGGGCGGAGTGCCCGGTCAGGCCGTAGCCGTGTCCGGCGATGGATCCGTGTCCCAGGTAGCCGACATCCAGGCCAGCGTGACCGTAGCCGTAGCCCAGGTCGAGCAGGCCGCGCTTGTCAAGCTTCTTCTCCAGTGGCACCTTCTCACCCTCGGTTTTGCTGGCGCAGGCCGAGGCCACCAGCAGAGCGGCTAAGCAGATCTGAAAGTGATCGGCGATAGGAGTAGGTATATAAGCAAAGGATTTTGGATATATATCCCAGAAATGGATTCCCTGTGGCTCCTAAACTCTACCTTGGTTACAAAGTTATAGCATAAATTAGTGATCACTTCAAAATGTGAGTAATATATGGTATCTGGGTGCTCCGATATACAGATGTCTGGGGAATCGAATCGGAAGGATATCATATTGGCAATGGGAGTTGTATAAAGAATTAATCGAAAGTCTTGGTTATGAGCTTGAAACTAGTTTTCTATCAATTTCTCTATAGAGATTTATTGATCTTAGGTTAAAGCAAAAGATCCACCATGTGGTGGTTCTACTTCCATTGGTCTCTGGCAGCTCTTGCATTTGTCTCTTCTGCTCTATATAAGATATAGGGATTACCTAACGAAAATGTACACTTTTATGGCTCTTTTGCAAAGTTTTATCGATTACCCAATCGCATTAGAAAGTGAGGGCGATATGAGGCCCAATTCGGCCACTGTTGTCTCATCGCAGTCCCTTGCGATTCAAATAGCCAGGTGAAATTCGTGCGTGCCACGCATAAGCGATGCGGCCCAGAGTGACGCCCACTACCCGGCCCCTTGGGGGCATGACAGAAGGCTGCGCTCGCGACTTACGTCACGCTGCGCATGCGCAAACCGCGACTCTTCGTTGCATTCGAGTTGCGAGTGCGAGTGCGAGTGCGTGCTCCAAACTCGAGCTGGCTTTAATTGACCAAATGAACCGAGGCGATTATGGCCTGCTATTAGACGTGGCCGGCACTCCAATTATGATCGATCAGTTAGCAGTCTCTTATTAACCATGGTATTCAAGTTGAAGTTTGTCATTTGCTGCAATTTAATGGTTCGCCATGTTTAAGGAAGTAACTGGAGACGGTCGGACAATGATTGATATTTACATTGCAAAAATGTATGCGAAAATCCCAGATAACTAGTGTGGTATTATAGTGTGGTATTATAGTGCATGCTATGATAGAAATTAGCTTCAGGTGGCATTGTTCTATATGTGGGAGCTGCCCCATAATTGGCCAAACTCAGAGGCAGTTCTATTATTTTCGCACTTAAAGATTCTTCCTTTCACCTCAGCTCACTTATTCACCTATGCATATATCATGCATGCTAATGGATGGATTTTTCTTCGACTTAATTGTCTATTGTACTTACGAATACTTTCATTGCGGAGTCAGTTGGGACTTGCCAAGGCTGCAAAGAAACAAAGAAAACGATTCAATTAGTGAATATGAAAATGTAGATTTTTCAGTAAAACTAAGGAAATAACTTTAGAAACATTTGCTTCTAGCATTTTGCTTGATGAGTTAACTTTCGGAACACAAATTCAAGGCACAAGTCGAGACACACCGCACTATGTAAAATCACTTAGGCTTGTAAATATTGCCAGGCATTGCACGCTTTTCTTAAAACAAACGAAAATAATCTTGGGCTTACAAGCAACTCAGTAGCAGGCAAAATAGACTGTGGAAGGATTGTAGAATCACAAGCGATTCCAAACCTTTGACTGGATGCTGTCTGTGGTCAGTAGCGCGCTTTTATACCCCCAAAGAGTTTTTGTGTCAAAACGAAACTGAAAACGCCGCCGAGCCAAGCTCGAGCCAAGTTGTCGAGCGGTGGCTGAAAGCTTTTTCCACTCCCGGCCTGAGCCGGGCCAAAACGCTCTCTCCAAAGCTCGCGGCCAGGCCGGGCTCTGTGCCTGTGTTGGTCCGCTCTGCGGCTGTGTGCGAGCGGCTCGAAAAGTGGCAAGCGGAAGCGCCCACCACTACAACGGCATGCTACCAATACCAATAGCCGACCACGAGTGCTTGAGGGGCCGGAGTTGGGTCATAAATATTGGAGCGAATTTGGACCCGTTAAAAATTCACAATTAAATAAATTAACAAAATCTTGAAACGAAATTTATCTTGGGAAAATCCCGGAGAACTTCCTATGATCAGCGATTGTTTATGTTTCGATCTCGGTAAACAATCTTCGAGACTCCACACATTTTATTATTGTTCCAAAAATATCTGTTAGTGAAAGGTCATATGTCCATCAAAATCGTTGGTTTGTTTGTTTCAGAAGTCAATAGATTTCTCCGAACCTGAATTTAGAATCAATGAAATGGTATCCATTAAAGAAATTTTATTGGCTTTTGTGTTGATTCCATTAAGGAAACAAAGATAGCTTATTTATTTCATAATTATAAATCAGGATTTTAATTTAGTATACCTATAAATCTAAATAAGTAACAGGAAAGGCGTACAGAAATGACAGAATTTTAAGTGCATAAAATATACGATTTAGTTTACAATTGATAGTTGAATATAATGATATTGATAATTGGCTATTCCCGACTCATACTTATCAAGTGGGAAAGCTACAGTCGAGTGTGACCGACTGTGAGATACCCGGTACCCAAAGCAATGTGGTTTAAATTAAATTAGACATGAACATGGAAAAAAGAAAATGTTGAGAAATGAAGACAAAAGTTGCTAGAAACATGTTGAGCAACATCCAAATAAGACAAATGTTGCTAGGGACACGTTGCGCAATACGCACTGACACTCTCTCTCATAAGCTATGTGCTCAGACACCCGGAAAGTATTCCTGAGCAGTGCGATAGAGCGAGAGGGTGACTATTGACCTCTTGTTTTGACTCAATGCTACGGATCCCTTTTCGAGTGTCTGAGTTCTTAGCTTTTGAGAGAGAAAAAAGAATATGCATAAACAGAAACTTTATTGTTTAATAACTTCCATGTTTACCATTCGATTTTACTCAAATTTTCAAAACACGTCCGCGAATGCCTACTTATTTATTATATCTATTTACTTTAAGCCAAAAATTGCGATTATAGCTTATATACAGTTTTTTATGATTTTCGTGGGCGGAAATGGGCGTGGCCAAATTTTAAAACAATTTTGATCTGCGTGCAACAGATTCCAATGTTGTCACCAAATTTGGTAACTCTAGCTCTTATAGTCTCTGAGATCTGTTGTTTTACACGGACGGACAGATGGACATGGCTAAATCGACTCGGCTGGTGGCGCTGATCAAGAATATATATACTTAATAGGGTCGGAGATGCCTCCTTCTGCCTGTTACATACATTCTCGGTTGGCACTAACTTATAATACCCTTGTACCCTATGGGTACCGGGTGTAAAAATCTCAAACATTCGCATGTTTAAATAAAAAAAAATAATCTTGATTTTTTCAAGATTTTATGTACACAAATCACATGAAGAGAAATGGACTCCTTAGAAGACAAGATTTTTATTACAAATCAGTCTAACTAATGATTTCGTTACATAAATGGTAAAGTTAAAGACATTTATAATAATCTGGCAAAATATTATGAAATCTTACAATCATACTATAAGGAAACTCGTTTGGCTTATTATTTTTCTTAGATTTTATTATTTAAAATTGTTTTACAATTCCGGTTTATAAGGACAATCGACAAATGACTATTCAAGGATATTATGTCTCTTTATTGCGTGTGCAAGCAGACAGTTTTAACATACTTTATATTGCAGAAAATAAATTATTTTAAATATTTGTAAGAACATGAGTAGGGCATAACTTCCTAATACTACAAAATCCGATATTTGATATCTGTGATAACATAGTTTACGATTGCATAATCAATTGGAATTGATAACTTGAAGGGCCAAGGGCTTGCTAGTTTTCCACCGGCAAATGTCTCAGATTACGCCGATGATCTATTTTCCTGTAAAAGGGAACAAAAAACGAAAGCTGCATAGTTGAAATGTCTCGGCTTCTTTGATGTCTCAATATACGCGGAAAAGATGCCAGCGGATTGGGGCAGTGAAAACTGATGCAACTGCCGCATATAACGGCGTGGGTCCAGGGCTCGGGTTTCGCATTTGCAATCTGTTGCACAGCCCAGCAAAATGTACTTTTGCTTGTTGAACACGAATCTGTGACTTCCATCATGATACGATTTAAATAATTCCTGCTTGCTCCTTATTCAACAATTGTTGAATGTTTAGAAGTTAAGGCCTCATCTCATTTCCAAAAACTATGCAGGCCAGTGCTATTGATTATTGACAATGTTTCGAGTACGGCCGCCATCCCAATTCGCGGCTTGGAACCCCTACTGGGAGTGCAAATGGATCTGCGACTGGGACGGGCACCGCAGCTGGGAGTGGGATCGGGTGCCATGCGTGAGATCTGCACTCTGCCGCAAAAGTGAAAGGCCTTTATGGGTCGGCGCTGCAGTGGCCGGAGTAGTTACCGCTGCATTCGCACAAAATCAGATTATATATCAGCGGGCTGGGTCCGTGATTTGGCAATTGCCAGCATAATTATTTGTTAATGCGCAAAATGAAACCTGTTGGATGTTGGACTCCGCGCCAGCTATCTGACAACCTAAATGATATGCGTGTGCCGTGATTGACTAATCTTATTGTCTTGCTCTGTCTGACGGGAAAGATATTTGCATTTTCTATTGTCTTTTCCAGATTCTACAAAAGCAATCCAACTAAAGCAAACATTTAGCGATCGAAATAAAAAACAGCTTTCCAAATTCGAATACATTTTGTCAGCCTTTGAATTTAAACTTTTTCAGCCCGGTCCAATAAAAAAGCTTGATAAAAGCATTTGCTTTGTTTGTGCAAAGGAGTAAAAAAAAACTCAGCTGCATTAGCTTAAATCTTCTTTCCTTATTGACGTATCAAACAACTATCTACAACATTAAAAATGGAATGATGATTCTTAAACATTTTAATAGTGGTTTAATTGGAACTTGTTATACTTCTGTGCTATGTTTTAATACTAAGATATTATTGGAGCAAACTTTACTGAAAGGAGAGCTATCTCTCAGCTATCAGGAATCCGCATTTCGAAGATGGTATTCAACAAGAAAAATTACTTTAAATAAAAATAAAAGTAAACTCCGGTATACCCTTGCACTTCTCAAAGTAACTCAACCGCTTCTAAATATCTCGGAGTAGTTGCAAATATATTTGAATTTAAAGAATTTATAATTTAACAAATTTTTAATTTTGGAAAAGATCCGATGACACCTCTTTGATAAATGACATTTTATACAGTTGCAAGCCAAATTTATTTCAACACTGTATGCTTAATTGTAAAGTCCTAAGCGTTAGGATCAGCCATAGCTGCCAAAGTTTTAGTTCATTTTGGCATAGTCTACAGATTGTTAAGAAATCGAGGAAATGAAAGGGAAGGGCACCGTTGTGACTATAGAAAACACTCGTTTCATACCGTCCTCTTTGTTAAATGAAAATTCCCAGTTCGGGCATCACCTCTACACTTTAGGTCTGTGGCCTGTGGTCAGCAACTTTTACTTTTTGCTTAAAATCTGTCTTTTCTATGTTTGTCCACATGGAACTGAGCAAAGTCTGGCCGGATTGTGCCGCTGCAGCTGTTCCCCACAGCAACGAACGTTACAATTCTCCCAGGCGACGAGGTTTGAACAAACGCAAGATTTGTTTTTAAGCAATTAATTATTTATCTGCCAATTAATTATAAACTTAATTGGATATACAAATTTAATTGCAACGAATGGCATTTCAACTGCCTTTTATAAGTTTGGCAGACTTAGATTATGCCACTAGTTCTTCTACTATGTTCTTTATTTGTTTTTATTTAAATATTACATATTTTTCATAAACTAGGCTTACAATATACTAGCTTATTAGAAGTATAGAGTTGTTACTTGTTGTTATACCCTTGGAGAGGGTATTATAATTTTGCCGTCGTATTTTCAACGCAGTGAAGAAGGAATCTCCGACCCCATATAGTATATATATTCTTGATCAGCATTAACAGCCGAGTCGATCTAGCCATGTCCGCCTATCCGTCTGTCGGTTTCTACGCGAACTAGTCTCTCAGTTTTTGAATATTCAGCATAGTCTTATTTCTTTAGCACGCAGTATATACGTGGGCTGCTACATATATTTCTGGCCTAATAATGAAAATACGAATAATTATTAAGGAAAATAGTTTTATTGTTTTTCAAAATATTCTCCATCAAGATTTACACACTTTTGCATGCGCTCAAACCAATTTTCGAAGCACTTTTTCCACTCTGATTGACACACCTCAAAAACATGGTTTTTGAATGCTTCAACAGCAACTTCTGGCGACGAAAATCGTTGACCACGCATTTTCTTCTTGATGTGAGGGAATAAAAAGAAGTCATTTGGTGCCAAGTCAGGACTGTACGGCGGATGACCCATCAATTCGACGTTTTGGCCAGTCAAAAAGGCGCTGGTTTGAGCCGATGTGTGAGAGCTCGCATTGTCATGGTGCACAATGATTCGTCTTCCCTTG
>VNKF01011140.1:0-91003 GCA_008044355.1 Drosophila lacteicornis
GCACATTCAACTCCAAAAATTTCTGATACCAAATTTTGTGACGATTAATAGTTATTTAAAAAAAATATTTAAAAAGTTTTTAATTAGTTTCAAAATCGGCACTTAGCTGAAAAATTAAAATAGGCAAAACAGGCAGCGTGCCGATTTTGAAACTAATTAAAAACTTTTTAAATATTTTTTTTAAATAACTATTAATCGTCACAAAATTTGGTATCAGAAATTTTTGGAGTTGAATGTGCCATCGTCACTTTAATCTCACCTCGTTAAGAGGTGTTTTTATTTTATACAAAAATAATACAACGTGGAAATTATTCAGGCTTGGTGAAATAATTTAATTTGAGTATAAATTTTCCTACCAAATACTTTATAAAAGCTTTACCTTTTAAAATATTTGTATTGGTTTTTTGTTTGTTCAAAAAATGTTTGCTTTTATCCAAAAAGGAGGCTAACTGCTCAGTTCCAACTTACACTATCTAAATTTAAGGAAGTTGTTTAGTTATTTATTATAAAAACACTATTCTAGCTTATAGTTCTGATACTATATATTAAATATAGACAGAAATTACGTTGGGTGTCATTTATTGAAAGCTGATAATATTGCTTGTTGAATTTACTACATTTGCCTTGATGATTCTTATCTTTATGATTTATATTGTGTAATTAAATTAAATATATTTAGCTCAGGCATTCGTCTAGTTCTTGTTTTGGGAAACTTAGGAATATTTATGCATTTTTAAATGCGTTTCTACTTATTTATTTATGTTTATCAATAAACACAAATGTTGTTGGCACATGTTCGGCTCAAAATATATGGAAAATTTAAAGAGTAAGATAAGGGAGAGTGGGAGTCGAAAGGACACTGGAGTGGGTAGCTGCACTTTTGGGCCAGTCCATGGCATTGACCCTTTTTTAAAGTCCTACCCCTAAAGTAGCCTCTCCGTCGGCAGCTGCGTTGGCATAGGGACAACCCGAGAGAGACTGGAACTGGGACTGGGACTGTGCCAAGGGGCAGATAGGTGACTGAAGCTCAGACAGCGTGACGCTTTCCTCCTGATATCCATATTCATTCACTTAATGCCTGCAGCAGGTAACCTATACTCCTGACTGGCTAGAACAACATGTGTTTGGCACAGGACTCGTAGGACAGTTGGTGGATTTTGTTTATGAAAATGTAGTATTTATTATAATTTATTTGCCAGGTTGGGTTTCCTGCATGTTAGCTTTTGGCAACTGCTGTTACCTTTATGTTATCTTAAAAAAGGGAAAGCTTCAAGCAAATATAATGCTTAATTAATCACAATAATAGTGGAATACTGACGCATTGTTTTGGCATCTTTGTCTCCATTTCAATTTCGCTTACAAGTGATGGCTGATGGCCAAATTGGCATTGACATTCATTAGAACGGACGCAACTCATCAGATGAAAGATGATGAATGTAATATGGCACTCGCTGGCTGGGCGTGTGCGGCGTGTGTCCTGCCCCCGCCTCGTCCTTGCCCGCATCCTCATCTTCCCCCACTCCGCCATGTTGATGTCACCCCCCTTCTCTTTTCCCAGGTAAGAAGACGGAGGCAGTGAAGCAGGACGAGTGGCGTGGCGAGGCACCAAAGCGGAAGTGCCCAGCAGGAAGGAGAAGGAGTTGTACACTCCACGAAAAATTGCAGAAAACATTTTGAGTCTGGATTATTAAATGTAATATAGGAGTAGTTGAAATAAGGTTTCCAAATAAAATGTTCACAAATTCAAAAAAATTACATTACTTTTAAGAAGGCATATGTTTTTCACTTCAAAAAGCATGTACCAATACCTATAAAATGAAACTGGTATCAGTGCCTTTTCATAAATCGGCATCAGGGATTCAAAACATGCACAACGCTTAAGTTAGTATTAATTTTCAGCTAGGCCATAATTGCTTATCAACTGGCATCTGGATCTGTCTGAATCTGTAGTTCCTGTAGTCCAGAAGACAGTGAACTCCCCATCTCCTGACCTCTTTCCGAAGTAACTGTGTGAATTAGGCGGCATCTGAGACTAATACTGGACCTGACGGCTCCTATCCAGCAAAGCCTCAATTCGTTCCACCCCTTGAATAAAAGAAGAGAAAGGATCTTCTCCATCGAGAAGAAAGGCAAGACGACCTGGATGAAAAAGAGATAAACGCCATTCGAGAACTACTCTCTACGAAAACTATCAGCTAATGATAAATAAAAATTATATAAAATAAATTATAAAAGAGAGCTAATATTAAAAGAATAATCAAAATGCATACAAGTTTAAGCACAAGGTTATCTCAAGTCATTGATAAGTATGAAACAAATCGAGCTTATCAACTAATTGAGCTCTCTCGCCTCTGGAGAATCAGTTCACTTCGATCGATCGACTTTAGTGGTTACAATGCCCAAGCTCGGATTAATTTTTACTTTTGCAATTATTGCTTGCCAACTGGCATCTGGATCTGTGCTCCCAGCACCGGAGAGCTCCCCATCTCCTGGCTTTTCGCCGGATCAAATGAACCAGTTGAGCGGGATCTGCTTCACAGCCTTTAGAATAATGCTGGATCAAACCTTAACTCAGCAGCACGTCAAGCCCATTCAGGGGGCCATTCAGCATGAAGAGAAGGTGACTCCAAGGAAGGTGATTCCACAGGGCTTTGAGCAAATCGGAACGCGATTCTTTTACATCTCAGTGGATATCAAAATGAATTGGTTTGCTGCAGAAAGGACCTGTCGACAGATGGGCGGCGAGCTCGCGACCATCCAGGATGAAGTGGAGCTGAATGCCATTAAGGAGAAAGTCAGCGAATCAAGCGACAACTACTGGCTGAACCTTAACGATTTGGAAACGAATGGGGAGTACGTGTCATGGACCTCGGGCAAGATGGCACCTTTTTATAACTGGCACGAGCCCCAATCCGAAAACGAAGATAATAATGCGCACTGTGTGACCGTTTTCAATGGGGAAATGTTCCTTGATCCCTGCGAAAGAACCTATCCATTCATTTGTCAAGCCGTCGAGGATTCATAGTATTATTAAATAAATAAAAAGGTTATAATGGTTGAGTTTTTGAAAAGATTTAAAAAGAATAATAAAGTTGAGCCAAAGTATATTGATTCTGAGACAATAAGCACAGTTTTGACTGTATCTATCGAATAATATTATTGAATTTAAATTGTTCATTACAAAGGATTAGTTTGTAAAATTAAATGCAGATATATTTATTAAATTTTAAATGAAATAATAATATATTGGGATAATCTATAGAATGCCTTATCTGTGAAATATTATAAGTGGCCAATAAGTTTATTGAAAATGTAATTAAAAAATGTCAAATAGTGTTGACCCTCTTGTTATTATTTATATTATAATTCCTCGCTTCGAACTGTTTCTCTCTGTGCAAATTTGAAAACGTAGATGCCTGGTCCCTACACCTGGCGCTAGGACTCGCTGTAATGTGCAACCGGCCATGGCACACTCCATATGGATGTGGCACTTGCCTTGGGTCGGGGGTGCTCCTGCAGGGGATGGGATCAAGGGGGATGGTTGGATGATGACTGACTGGCAGAATGTTTTTCGGGTTTTCCCTGAGAGGACTCGACTTAATTGTCTCTAAATGCCCGGGCGCCGTGGCTGGGAAGAGGCGCAAATGAAAATGCGGAAAAACCGCTGGCCTGGGTTGGGTAATTTTCTCATTTTCTCGTTCAATGAAAATTCGCGCGTTGGTTGGAAAATGAGAAAAGTTCCACGTCTTTTGATCTTTTTCGATTTGCGGCTTGTTAAAGTTTTTTCTCCCATTTATTTCTTTCTTTTTTTCCATTTCTTTTTACCTGATAATTGGAAAATTGTGGAGGGTTGGTATTTACCTATATATATAATATATATACACGTCGTACTAGAATCTACAGACAAGTGGAATCTAGAACTTACCATATCGACTAAGGTAGCTTCGTTGGCTACTGGAACTCCGTGTGTTTAGTGAATCATTTTGAATATTCCAGGGATTCCTTGGGTTCGGTTGCGTTATTTTTAAGAACTTCTTTTGGGGAGTTACTGGGCCGTTCTCTGGCTGTTGTAATCCTCGGGTTTTTCCAACTGGATTACGGCGCAGTAAAGGGACCGGAAGGAAATGGCTCTCTGATTCGACGTAACCGAATTGTTTGCGTTTTAGCGGTTGCCTAGCAACAGATGACACGAAGAAAACAACAAACATTCGGCGCGCCGACATTTCCTGCTCCTCGGAATCCAGAGGTTCCTGCCTCCATATCCAGTAAGACTTTGTCCAAATAAATCACAGATAATTATTATAAATCACACTTCCTATAGGAATTATTTGCACGTTTTGAAAGGTAAAAATAGGAATAATAGGAAAAATAATAATAATAAGTTCGATCAGCTGTGCTAGAGCTGGAAGAGCGTCAATATTACTATCGATAGTATCGATTTTTCTTAGGGGCAATTTTAAATTTTAACAAATTGGCGGGAAAAGTTATCGTATGTTACGAATACGAAAGGAAAAAACTTACAGAAGAAATATAAATTTGAAGTCCTGTATCTTTTAAAATCTAACGTTAAGTAGGGGAATAACATTAATGAAATAAGGGTAGAAACTTTACTCTGAACAAGAACGTATTCAGAGAATATGAAGACCAATATATGTTTTGTTACAAAAAACAATAATTTTGTTACAATTCACATACATTAATGGGCAATTCGAGGTATTTCAAGCAAATTCTTGATGCTGAAAACGTACTATCGCAGCAGCAGCCTGGCAACAGTGTTGGTGAATGGCCAAGCGGAGTTAACAGTATGTTAACTAACATAACATTTGGCCTGTTAAGTTCACATGTGTTGCCTATCGATAGTTGTTACGATAACTATCATTCACTTTCGAGCGCAGATATACGATAGGGCGGGCTTTTTGAAATTGGAATTTAGAAAAATGCTAACTGCATACTAATTACTCAGCTATTTCTAGTTAAAAACAACTTTCACACATAGCGCTCGGATTCCGCCTTTGACAAACGTGATCAATTCGCCGCGCATTGTTCGCTAATTAATTTGTTGCGAATTGCAATTTTAACACTTGCGTTAATTGCGAAAAAAAAACCTCTCTGCGAGTTGGAATGAAGCAATAAAAGTGGCAAGCAGCCTCTTACGTCCGCTTGTTTACTATTTTTTTGCAGGTTTGTTTTCGTTTCTAGATTTTCCGTTTCAGCCCCGTAATTAGCCAGGTAACAGGCAGGCAGGTGAGTGAAGTGCACACGTGTTGCACATTAACGCCATAACCTGGAATTTATTGCACTGCCCTCGGCTATCTGTCTCTCTCGTGGATTTGCTTTTGTTTTATTTAATTCAACTGCGTCGCAGGTTGAGAGGAAAACAAGGGGTGTGGGGATTATCCCGGGGTGGAACCATAAATGGGGTCGGGGGTCTCTGTAATGGATGTTAGTAGTTTTATTTTCTGACAAGTCCAGTGCGTTGCCAAACCATCCAAAAAGCCAGTCATTTGCATGCCATTTCCATGAACTCCTGCGGTTGACAACTGCAGGAGGTGTGCACCGAAAGAAAACATAAGAGAATCTATAAAAATATTTAAAGTATATGTATATAAAATATTAATTCTTTATAGGGTTTTAATTTAGTTAAGAAATCTAGTGCAGTTTTTTAAAAATATATTTTATTTTGTATTTACCCCTTTGGCCAGTAATAATAGTTTAAGCACTATTTGTATTTAATTATCTGTCTGAATGATTTGCCATTTTTATTTTTAGGTCATTATGATACTTACGTCAATAATAGTTGATGAGGTTTTTCATTTATATATTTCCGGTAGCCAGTGAAGAGCCACAACATTCCTTCACAGAGATAGTGTCAAGCAAATTATTTACTCATTTTTTGAGGTGCAACTCTTCATTTTTTAATTACTTTCTGACAGGTGGGTAAACCCCTATCATATAAAAGGAAATTAAATAAAATCTATGGCATTAAATAGCCATTAAACAATGTAAATAATAAACGACAGATGATTAATATCTATATTATTGAACAACAATAGTTATCTTAACCAATTATAACTAATAGATCCCTGTGGAAAATTACTATAGCGACTTGAATTTTTCAAATAAAGTAATCAAAGAACTTAACAGAAAAAGTAATATAAATAATCACCACCTGAATTCCATTTCGGTTTATCGTTTAATTTCTTTTAATTAAAAATGTTCCAGTGGTATTAAAATAACGATTTAATCTTTTAAATATCTAAAGAAGTATCTTAGTCATTAGAATTCTAGGCAAAATCTATGTTAAACAACATTTTTTTGTCAGTGTCTAAGATCTGGACACGCGTAACCCTCAAGTACCTGAATGTTACCCATCGGGGAGATATACAGACACAGCAAGGAGGGGGCCAAGCGAGAGACAGGAGGAGTCACAGCAAGTGTGCCGCTGTTTCTGTTACGTAGTTTGACAATCGTTTTGTGGGTTCGGTGATGGGGTTGTGGGATGGGATCCATGGGGATGGGGATGGGACTGCGAAGCTAGCGAGACTGCGTCAAAGTCAGCTTTCAATGGCATTTCTTGTCCGCCCACGTGCAGAAAACAAACCCGCTGAGTGGCATAGATACAAGTGCACCGCTGAAAAATAAGAGATTATTTTGATAGGGAGAAATTTCCAGGGAATTGCTTTTGAGGAAATAAATTCCTAGTATAAATTCATAGTATATAAATTACATGATTTCTCCTTATAATTCTTTATATTCTATATATTAGAATTTTAGTTCAATAAAATCTTTAAAGTATATCAAGTTTGGGAAACACATAAAATATTTGAGGTATTCAATCGATTTTTAATTGTAAAAATACCATCACAATTAATCTTCTGTCTATCGACCTAATTAAAATCACGTTTTGTCATTTAAAAAGCATAACAAAATTGAGTTTAGGTAATAAATATAATTTTCTAGACTTTAAATAACACAGAAGTTACCTGTTGCTATAAAAATCCCTTAACTTATTTTTACTATACCTAATTAACCCCTATATAAAATAGCCTTTCTCCCAGTGCCCTATCTAGGGGCAGCTGTTGCAGCATGTATGTGTCTTGTGGCTCTGTGGCAAAAGCGTTTGTTCTTGCCGTCTTACCATCTTACCATCGGCCTCCATGGCGTATGCGTAACGTGCTTAGCCTCTGGCGTTACATCAGCTAAATGCGAGGGCGGACTTGCGGCACTGGCACTGGAGAAATGCAAAAACATCAAAAACAGAAGACGATGTCATGAGCAGACTGCCCGGCGAGACACTAGCCTATTCGGATTTCTTGCACATGATTTGCCATATAGCCGCACATCCAGCGTAACCCCCGACCCCCGTAACCCTCTTTTCCATTGGAGCATGTATCACATGCAAATTCAATTAATGCAAATGCCATTACAGCCAGCAACTGTGCACATATCTCTCTGGCCCTAGCGGTGTGTGTGAGTGTGCATATAATTAACTCTACTTCCTCCACGAGTCCAAGTCGGGCTTGGAAACGAAACAAAGTCAAATAAAGTACAGTGGGGGTAGTATTAGGTAGTTTTCGTATTTTACTTTTAAATTAGAAATCCTGAATGTTTGAATTTTAAGCTTTAAAGCAGAGTATACTTGGTTCCTAAGCCTCTAATAATAAGCCCACCATTAAAAAAGAATCAACCAGGCTAATTTGCAATACTAAATGGCAATATAATTTCGCTTCCATTAGTTTTAAAAATGTTGTGCCTGCCAAAGAGTTCGACTCATTGAAGCCTGACTGTGGCAGCAAAGTCCGGACTCTGGAGAGTTACAGGCGGCGTCACCTTGTCGCCGTTGTTTTTGTTGCCTCTTGCTGACATCTCGAGTCCAATAGGAAATTCAAAACCGCCTTCTGCCTTTTTTGCTTGATTTATCAACAGCAGCAGCAGCATTCGCATGCAAAACGTGTAACAATTTGTGGGTTTTACATAAGCGGGAGAGGTGCCGGGCAGAAAATAGAACTCGTAACCATACCCAGTAACCGTAAACAAACACGAAATCAATTAAAAGCAAATGAAATTCATCGCAAGGCAGGCTTAGTGAGCTAAAGCCAAAGAGAATTCCAGGCCGTCCTCCACACGAGTTGTAATATAATCCACAGATTTAACTTGAAAGACAATCCATAGTGGTTTTGGGTTGTGCCTTTTTGTGGCGAAATAATTTTATTAAGACTTTAAAGAATTATAAACTGCTTTTGAAATTAAAAGGGTAAAAATTAAAGCATAATAGAAAGGTTATATTAAAATAGAGCATTTAAATTAATAAATCAATTTCCTGTGAAATTATGTAAATATTTATAGATTTTTAGTATGAAGAGTTTCTGGAAATCCTTAATAACCAAATTTGCCTGATTTTTATTACATGGCAAAATATTTAAATATATAATTTTAGATCATTAAATGGAAAATCTTTCCTTAAACAAATAAAATGATATTAAATGAAAATCAGATATCATTACTTACTGTTTATTGTATATTAAATACAGCATACTTTTAGGGTAAATTTCAAGAGATATCAATTCACTTGATATATGTGTGACTTTACTGATTTAAAATTAAGCCAATTCCCGTTGGCGAGACAATCAAATGATTATTTCGAATCTCACAGATAGGAGTTCCGACGCGAATAATTCCGATTTTGTTGATTAATTTTGAGTGTGTGACTACGGACTAATTAATGCCAGGCACTGTACATGCATTTGCCCCATGACTCGGCTGCTATTCACCTATAAACAACCATATATTGTACGAGTATGCTTGTGTGAACAAATGCCGTGGTCTATGTAAAGTATTTTTTGTACGAGTATTTTGTATTTTTATTTTTATTTGTCCAGCTGCGGGTGCACGTGTCGTTGCCCCTGTCCCTCACTCACTGCCTATCTCTGTCTCTCGCTCTGTCACTCTGTCCCCGGGCTTTTTATAAACATTTCTCGAGATTTCTAATCTACATAACAACAAATGGAACAACAAGCTACAATGGCGAGATAGATGGAAATATCAGCAGCGCTAACAATCGCAATTTGTGTTCAAATATATTATAGCTCTCAGACCCGTTCCACTTGAATCTGTTGTTTCGGTTTAATTTCAGATTATTTTCGCTTTTATTCCTCCTAGCTATGTAGTTGGTTCTTATCAGGATTTTCTACATACATACTATATATGGTATTTCGTTCGTTGTCACTTTATTGCTTTTGATTTCACCTCGACTTTGAAATTGAAATTTCGCAAGCTGATAAGCTAAGGGAATATCAGCCAGTTCACGTTAAAGCCAATTAATGCTGCTTACTCGCCTCAAAAGCCAGCCTTCCGTAAAGGGTAGGTCTATTTTCGGTTCTGTCAATTAGGACAGATCACGATTGAAGTCCAATCTCCAATCTCCACGCTCCAGCTAACCCCAGCACTCCCCATTTTTCGATTAGCCCTTCGCTGGTCTGCTGATCGCATCAATATCGTTCGCACCTGTCCTAAATCAGAGGTGCAAATTACCTTGTGTATGTGGTGTGCGTTATTGCACCAACGAATGTTAGAGTAGAAACCGAAGCTCTGCCTCATGATTATTTGTGCGTTACTCAAGTTACAGTGAAGCAAAAAAAAAAATAATTAGTATTTCCATTAATTTATGTTGGATTTATACCTACAGATATTTAAAATATTATTATATTTATAAGATGTTAAAGAAATTTTTTGTTATTGCCATTTTTCAATACAATTAGCTTCTGTTTACCTTAGGAGATCAATTTAATTCAGTGCAAACACTTTTTCACATAAAACAAACCTGACCTAAGCAAGTTTTTGAGTTATTGTATTGTTTTTCCGTGCGAACGAATATATTATAGCAAGTTTTATGCATCTATTATTGAGTAATATTTATTAATAAGGCTCTTGATTAAGCGATTAGTATTATATATGTTATGATATGAAACCGTGATAAATATGTTAATTGCTGTATCAGTTAAGTTATCATAAATAATGCGAAAATCAAAGTAAAAACTGTTGGAATCTCTAATAGTTCTAAGGCGCTTATGAGGCCAGATATCAAAGGCAACTATTCCATTACTCCACACATGGTAAACTTAAGTATTTCTATTTTTATATGTGTTTACTTTCCCTGTAATTTTCCTAAGCTTCTTACACACTGTGTGTTTGGAATCCCCCGTCTCCAGAGTCGAATGCCAAACAAAGGGGGCTTCCAAATAGGTTTCACCAGGTCTGGCAAGTGCAGTTGCTGAGGGGTTTTCCTGCGACTGTTCGTGATTATTCTACAGCCATGCAACCGGGGGGTAAACAATAATATAATAATACAATAATACAATAATAATATAACACTATAACTCAGACGGCGAGCTGTATAGATAAGCCGGCACACATGCTACTGAAAAAAACATCGAATCATGAAAACAATCCACAAGTGCCGGCGGGGCCTGTCACTCCATTTCGACTCGGTTTCAGCTCTGTTTGCTCTCCGTTCGCTCTGGATGATGAAAAGCCAACGTTATTGCATTTCATTTTCGTGGAAATTCACTGAAGCCACGTAACGCATTCGATTAGCAACACGTGACCGTAAAAACGTCCGGACCATGTGAGTAAGTAAGTGTATTACAGCTGCGATAAGAAGAGGCGGCCCACATGAGTAATGGTGAGCCAGTTTTCTGTGGCTATTGCACGTGCCCTCCACCGGGGCGTATGTGTAATTTACAGAGCGTATACGTTACGTATACGTAGCACCATGCCATGCAATGAGATACCTGATGCACGTGCCGACGCCGCCGCCGCCCTGCAATTAAACCGAGAGAGAGAGAAAGATCAGCGAAATGCCGAAACCAAAACAAAAACAAGTCCCAGCCCCAGTCCCAGGCCCAGGCCCAGTCTTATGCAAGTCCAGTGCCCAATTCGACTCGTTTATGTCATTCGTCATCGCAGATCACGGAGCTCTGAGCACGGATTTCGGATTACGGGCTACGAGCTACAGGCTACGGACTGACCTTTAGGGGCGGCTAAAAATAGCCAGCAACAGCCATTTAAATACAATCAAAACGCTGGAAAGCCCAGCACAAAGGAACACAGTTGAGCTTCTATGAGGCGACTTTTGAAGCCAATACCCAAAAAAATAAACAAGAGTTTAACCTTTTTACGCATTGTCTTAAAAGTATACTCAAGCAGTATAACAAGTTTAGTATAAATTTTATACTTCAAACTATCAAATGTATACTCCAAAGTTTAGTTTTTATACTTTATAGTTTCAATTGTGTATTTTTGAGTATTATTTTTATACGAACCTACATCGAAAATTCGATAACATATCGCGTTAGCTGGAATTTAGTGCTTTTCTGTTTGTCGCGTTAGAGATTATTATGACATATTGGTGGAGATAAGTATACAATTTATACTTTCGTAGTATTGATTGATTGATAAGCATCTTATTAAAAAAGTTGTCATACTCAAGAGTATAGAATTTATGTAACAATCGTATAGGTTCTATGATGATTTTTTTTTGGGTGTAGATAAAGTATTTTAATTTAGGGACTTGAGGCTCCAAAAACCTAAGTACTTTACATAGAATGGATTTTTAGTTACATAAATTGTATGAAAAATATTAAAAAGTATTATATAATACAAAATATTAAGGGAAAATAATTTTTTTATTTTTAATTAATAATTATTTTTTATAAAACCTAACTAAAAGCAACACAATTTTGGCACGAGTTAAATAAAAATTCTTTAAATAATTAAAACCAAAATGTTTTTATTTAATAGTTTATGTTACCGAATGCATACTGTAAAATCCGAATTCAACTTAAACACAAACAACAGCGTATTGTTAAGGCGAAAACATTTCAACAACACGTGACCAACAACAAACTTGAGAGCCGTCTTGGTGTGCGTGGATGTGTGTCCGAGTGGGAGTGTGTGTGCGTGGAATTGCTGACATGCTCGGCTCGCGTGAGAAATTACGTCATGCGCCACGAATTTTTGTCTTGTTATTATTTGTTTCTTGTTGCTTTTTTTCTCGCTTTTTGTTTTTTGTTTGCCACTTTCGACGTGTCTCGATTAAAAAAACAGAGAGCCAGAAGGAGAGAGGGAGAGAGGGAGGGAAAGATAGATACGGGCAACGTCGCGTATGATTATTATTTCGTTTATTAAACGGCGGCAGAAAACAACAACAGCAAGCAAGAGCCGCGACCGCGACTGTTGCGCTCTGTAATAAAAACAAAATGTCGGCCGAGTGGTAGTTCGGCCGGCCTGTGTGTGTGCATGTGTATGTGCGATTGTTGTTGCCAAGCGCTCTTTGCGCGCTCGCTCTCTCTTTCTCTCTTCTCAGCAGCGCCGCGCCGCGCCCAAAGCTTTGGAATTTGTCACGTTCACGTGTTTTATTGTATGCCGCTTTTGTTGTTGTTGTTGTTGTTCGCCTTGAGCTTCTGCGTCGTTGTTTTTTTTTATTATTATATTATTATCATGCATACATACATATGGTTTTTCCTTTGTTTTGTATATTTTTTTGAGTGCAGATACAATGGCAAGCCATTATAACGGTAACTTTGAGGTTTGTTCGCCTCCAAAACAAATGAAAAAATAAAATTAAGCGGAGAACATACAATGTGTTGCACATGTTTATGGGAATCGCTCATTTAGTTGGCTCATTAATATAATTCACACGCAACTAATTTATGCCTATCTAGCAACAACAACGACAATGCCAACTAACACCTATTCGTATGTGTTGCGGTTGTGTAAGTTACCAGTACAAGCACCGAGTTATAAAGCCGTCTAGTCATCAAGCTAACCTAGCCGAAACGGGGCAATCGGCGGCAGCACAGTGGTGCGGGTGGATCAAAAAGGTCACGATACGCAGCCGAAGGTCGTGTCGTGTAAGTGGGCAGACTGTCTGGGGCGTGACTTGAGAAACGCTAAGAAATCACGGTTTGAATCAGTTGAAACCCGTTTTTAGAGAGGCGCAGCTGTGATCTGGTAATATGAATCTAAATTAGAGCCCTATTACTGTCTGAAGAGCTGTGTATTTCGAGAAGATGTTTTGAAATCGCTTAAAATGACCTCAAGGAATGTAACAAAATGTAACATCTTATAAAAAAATAGGCAAATTCACAATGAATTTTGCATCTATGATATTTTATTATAGTTTTATACTTTTAAATGTGTGGGGCGTGACTTGAGAATCGCTAAATCGCTTTGTATTTGGAGAGATGTTTTGAAATCCCTTAAAATGACCTCAAGGAATGTAACATCTTATAAAAAATAAGCAAATTCACAAGGAATTTTGCATCTATGATATTTTATAGTAGTTTTATACATTTAAGAAGCGAGTTTTCCATTATAAAAAGCCAAACAAACAATCTGGCAAATTGGGCAATTTCTCTTGCAAATCCCCAATGAGCACATCTCACTGGGGACACTTTTGTGACCATTCAAAGTGGGATTTGGTCCCACTGTGGCAATCACGTTCGCAGCACACGAAATGCGATAACACACACACACACGCCTAGCTAGCACACGCACACAGCCCTGGTGTCTTATCTACCACCCCCCGCGCCCCACACACCCACTAACACTGTTGCTCTCCCGTCATCGGCCATGCACGTCATCAATGCGAAGCTCTTCGCTCTCTCGGCTATTTTTTTGGGGTCTCGTGCCGCGCGGCGAGTCTCGATTCATTCATTTCGTTTTTGCTTCGGGCCGCGAACGGACGTAAAAAAGCGGTGAAAACCACGGTGCAGTGACAGTGCAAAAATAAAAAGAAATAACCAAAACCAAATCCAAAAAAGAGGGAGAGAGCTAATAAAAAAATAGCAAAATTAGCTGGAGGGGCAACAACAAATTTGATATATATATATACATATATGTTTGTGCTTTAATAGTGAAACACGCACACACACATTCGCACACGCACGTTGTCCGCTCGCATCCGCAGCTGTATGTGTGTGTATATAGGCGGCTGGTAAAATTCCACTGTGAAACGACGAAAGGAAGTTATTGTTGTATATTAACAAAACAAATAACAGTGTACTCTCGGTGTGTCATAAAACCTAAAAACGTGTAAGCAGGCGGGCGAGAAATAAAATAAAAGAATTCGAGTACTGCGGAAAATAAAACAAAAAGCGGGCACGTTTTTCGACATTATTTGTTTTCTGTGTTTTTGGCGGTGCTCACGCGAGAGAAAAGGAGCTCCAACAAGTGCACTTTAATTGCTGCTCCAAAAATAGAGTACAAAAAACCGTTCCGTTTGCTCGGGTGAAAATAACGCGACGTTATCGCTAACGTTATCACGCGCGCACACATTCAGACATTCGAGACGTACCGATAAGCGGAAAGAGTAAACAGGCACAGTTATCAGCATATTCCACTCGTTCCAACATAAATATAAACACACGCTTCGAAATGCCATTCTAAATTTGTAAGAAATCCGGGAAACACAAGGAAATTAAACGTACTTAGGCTCGCGCAGCCACAGCAAAAAGTAATTCGCCTCGCAACCGAATTCGCCGTAGCAGTCGCCTTCGAATTCGCCGCATCGACAACCTGTTTGCTCGGCCATAACTCGCCCCGGCATTTATCTCTCAATTATTTCTGCATTGACGTAAGGAGCGCAGACCACTTCCACCATTCCACCGCAACTGCAGCAAACGACGGCGACGCAGCAGCAGAAGCAGCAGCAGGAGCAGCCCAGGAGCGTATTCATAAGCGAAATCGGAGTCCGACGAGGATCGGGGAGCGGATTGAGGAGGAGCAGCGGTAGCGGTAGCGGCAGCGGCAGCCCCACCATGGAGCCCTACTGGAGCGAGGCGAACGGTCACTCCGCACATCCGGTTAAGTATGAGAGGTAGGTATGACAGCCACAGATCCCGCTGGACTGCAAGTCGAACAATCAATAAAATCGAAACAATGCAAAAATACAAAAATCCGAAATCAAAATTCGAAGCCAAAAACCCAACACTCACTTTCACCTGCGCGCGTTAAGCTTAAGCACACAGAGAAAAAATATCACGAAAGTGTAACACGAATTAGACAATTTTATTGGGTGAAATAAAGCAATTAAAATAGATTATTACAATCAGAAATATAACTAAAGCATTTTCGGAATACATTTAAATACAATTTTACATCCCTTGAAAAGGATATATAATTTTTAATAGGTTATAAACTTTAAACATCTATTATCTTACTTGTTGAATGTAAAGGAATGTTATATTAATATTAATGGTTTTTAGATATTGAACTTACTGGCTAGAGCTAATGATTTACTCAATTATTACCATGCAACTATTTGTTGTGAACTATTTTGTGATGCTTTTTCTCTGTGCATTAATTAATGGTTTAGTGTAGATTTTAGACTCGCATTTAGTGGTTTTAGCCTAAGTCTCCGCCTCTTCTATACCTTCTTGTTGATGTGTGCGTGCTTGACAGGATCGGGTGTGGATCACTGGGAACTCTTTTGGATTGAGTGTCTGTGTGTGTGTTTGTGTGGGCCACGTATTTTTAGCCGCCGAGCTAGAAAGCAATTTTGAATTTGCAAAACAAACGCGAAAATCGGGCGAAGAAAACGTGGGCAGACTCTGTCGCCGGGCTATTCTTAGTTGAGATTTTTGCTTTAGTTTTGCTTTATTTCATCTTTATTTTTCTGTGTTTGCCAAAACCAAAAAGAAAAAAAAATAAAAACAAAACAAAACAAGAAAACAACAAAAACCAACGCACGACTCGCCAAACGTGATGTTCCGTTGATTTTCCCTGCGAGGTTTCCCCTTCCACCTTCCCAACGAATTTAATTTTTTGAACTTGAATTTCGTTTAAACGTGCCCGAGTGGAACCGCAAAAAAGCTGCGTTGGTGTGGCCAGAGCCGCGATAAATACTTTAATGCGTTGGTGTGGCCAGGGACTGCTATAAATATTTTAAGCAGAGTGCTTTGAGGGCTTTGTGTTAAAAGTTGACCTCCGTTTCTCTTTTTAATTTTAAACACATTTATTTCATTAAACTTGAACTTGGCTTAAACGTGCCCGAGAGGAGTGCTGCCTTGGTGTGGCCAGAGCTAACGGACTTCTGTTCCTGTCTGCTAAATGTCAACGGCCAAAACGCGGCTATAAATATCAGTTAACAACAGCGTGGCAGGTCCTTTCCCCACTCCTCTGATTGGGGGTTGGATGGGTGTGCTTTTCACGTGTCTGTGTGGCTTTCCTAGGGTGTGGGGTGTGGTGTGGGCTGTGGGTGCCAGTCGGTGTCCTTTTGAAGGTCAACAAGTTTTGTGTTTCCCTCATGTTTCTGCTGCTCGCGCTGGTGTGTTTTTTGATTGAGCATTGTATTTGGCTATTTTGGTATTCAGTGACCACCACCACGGCTCCTGGGAGCGTTTTCCTCTATAAATACACAAGGGCTAATCGAATGAACCGCTCATCAAATATGCAGCCCAAATTTGATTGGCCTCAGCTTTTGTTTTCGTTAGGGTTTTCGGTTCATTTCGGGTTTTTTCCAGATGGTTTTTCGGTTTCAGCTTTGATTGCCTTTTCTCGTTTTGTGGGGGAAAGTTACCCCATGGCGTATGAATGATTATGATTACGTATACGTCACGTGTGTCGTCTAGTCTCTATAATTAGCTTGGATGCTTGGAAACTTGGAACTAATGAGCGAAACAGGTTAAACACATTTCAAGACGATCGGTTCGGTACGAATTTAATCTTTGCACGCGTGATCAGACCACAAAAAAATAAAATAAACATAATAAATATGGTTTGCCCCTGCGGTTGGACGTCTTATCAAATGGCACTTGGGGTAAACACGCGTCTTCGTCGCCGCTCAAGTGTTTATAATTTGCATTACGCGCTCCTATCTTAATCAACACCAAAGTCAGCTATAAAAGCGAAAAATAACAGAGAAAACACACCAATATCTATAGAGATAAGCAAACACGCGATAAAAAGCAAAGCGGGCGTGACGCACAACCGCCCTCGGATAGTATCTATATCTACTGTCCCCATGTGTATCCATCAAGTGTCCAGAGTTGTCAAGCGTCAGTGAGATCTCGGGTTTGTTGCACGACGAGACAGTTGCTAAGCCCCCTCCACATGGAAAACGAAAAAATAATACACTCCCCAAACCCCATTTAATACTCAGCTGTCTCTCGTTGTTTTCGATTTCGGGATCTTGTCAACGACGCCCAAAGACGATCTAAAGACCCTGACCCAGTGATTAGTGTTATTTACGGCATCTACGGAAAATTCCCATGGAATCTCAACTTGCGCTCAACTACTGCACCGGCCTGAGAACTCTGAGAAAGTGTGTTTGTTTGCTGGCTACGTCTGTGTTACAGGATTCCCTGTAGGCTAAGCAACTCACAGATGTTCAGCAAGACAACACGTCAAAATAACCAGCACGATTTGCACCGAGGATCTGCGAGAGTCACCAGGATAACTACAGTGGAAATGCGTCAATAACTAAGCTATTTGCAAAGTGAATACAGTATTACATGTAGAAATGCACATTAATTTTATGTGAACTCTAAGAGTTATCAAAAGAGTGTCATTTTTGCAGAAAAATATTTGCACACCTTTAGATGTTCTTAATAAAGGTGAATACCCTGAAAATAAATTCTAAAAACAACAATACTTATTAATTAATTGTCAAAATCCCCATATGAACACAGTTGTTTATAATTCTTTCACTTTTCGATCCTACATATAATATATACGAGTATATCGTGTTTATCAACAAAACAAACAACAAACGCATGCTGCAGGCTATAAATAGCCCCGAGACCGGAGAGTGTTATAAATTATATGGACAGATATATATCCGCCAGTGTCCGGGACGAACCCCGAACCGATCTCGATCTCGATCCGATCCGCATCGATCCGTTTCGCTCCGTTTCGTCGCCGGTCTTCTTATCGTCTTCGTCTTCGTCATCGTCATCGTCCGCGCAGTTCGACGTCCATTGGCATTTGAGAGGCGGGCACGTAGACCCTGCAACGTTCACGTTCCATGCCAAGCTGACCCCCTCTGAACAAAAACCTCCCCCCTGTAACCCCTGTGAAACGTGCTGCAGATGTTGTGAAATTCACATAGTATATATGCTTATATATAGGCACGGGTATGTGGTGGACTTTCGTGACTGCCGTGATTAATGCACTCCGCTCGATGCTTTTCGGCGGGGTCCGCTGGTGGCTGTGGTGACTCATGACCACTGCATTTGATTGCCGCTAAACGATTTAAATAGATGGATTTGAGTGTCTTTTGACCCAGTTATGGCGAGAGTGGTGCGGTTCACTCATTTCATCTGGGGAATGCGGATGGGGCTGGTCCGGGGAAAATGCAAATGCTGGTCCCCCGGGGGGATGTGTATGTAGCTGCAGATCTGGGATATCCGATTAGCGTCGGTATTTGGAGCGTACGTGGGGGAAAACCATTTTTAGTAACCATTTGCATATGTTAATAGGGGTAATAAAAGTAAACAATTCGGATTGAAGCTCTTACCGAATGGTTTCTGTGAATGATTTGCATAGAATATGTAGTTGGGGAAAAGTAATTGTCTGTACTATTCCTATGTCCCTATATATTACTCGCTGTTTGTCATTAAAATTTATTCTCATGTGGAAAACAATCTAAAAATAACTATTTTTATGCGCAACTATTGAGAACAAATTTATATTTAACTTTAAAAACCATTAAGCTGAAGCACACCTCCATTTGCAAGCTTTTTGTGAGGATTTCATAAGCCAGATTCAACTGCCTATCTCCATTCGTGAATCACTTTCCTTGAGACAAAGACAGCTTTATCTCATCACTCGCAAATGAGTTGCGGAGCTACGAGATTTCCATTTGCACATTTCCAGCGAAACTTGAAAATTCGATGGCCCAACAGTGTGCGTAAAACCTCCTACAATTGGCCTCGTATTTGTATCTATGTATAGAGCGGTGAGTGCCTTTTGTATCTGTGTCTTTGCATGGCATATATAACGTACACATGTATCTGTTTATACTCGCCCTGAATTGTTTTTCGCTTAGACAGCACGCCAGAGAGCCATTTGTCGGGGGGACTGTTGCCCTCGCCACCGCAATTTCGATTCCATTTTCAGTTCCTCGATCCCAGTGCCATTCCCGAACCCAATCCCACTCCCAAAAACTGTTGCCGAGCAGTCCATCCGGCACGTGCACACGTTTGTGTGTGTTGTTTTGTGTTGGTGAAGTCTGAAATTGCGGCGAGTCGAATTCCGCTGCTGCTGCAATTTTCGGCGCTCACATTTTTCTGGTCTTTGCACTTTGGCCAATAACAATTATATCACGTGCCCGTCGAAACGTAGTTTTCGTCTGTTTCGTTTCGTATCTGTATCTGAATATTTATGAGCTACTTGGCGCTTTTTCAGTTCCAGTTCCAGTCGGCGAGTCTCACGTGATGGCGCATCGCTCACCTGACGCCAGATGCAGCATTCAGCTCAAGCGTAATTGGCGCTAATCTAGCTGGCTGTATATTCGTGATAAATCTTATCAGCCGAGCGCAGCGGCATTCAAGGTCGCCGATCAGGCGAGAACCAGACCAGTCCAGCCCCAGCCCCGCCCACTTTGTTAATTAGACACAGACCGAGCAGATTCTTCTATTCTATTTATTTTGATTTATTTTTTGTTGTCTCTCCACGCCTTTGGCGTCATCACTTGTCTCGGTTGTTTTCCGCTCTTGCTGCTGCCCTCGAAGATTTCACAATTCACAGGCAGCGGCGTCGGCGGCAACAGCGCATTTCCATTGCCCAATGTCGATATGGAAATTTTTGTGACACAGATCGGCGGCGGCGGCGGAAACTGGTGGCATTGAATGCCTCGGATTGTCCACCGTAAACATCTGAATTGTGTAAATCAATGCACAGCGAGAAATGTCAATAAATAGGGTTCTTTCTGGCGCTAAAAATGTAACTTTTGAGTAGAATAATCAAAAGTTAATATTTCATATTTAAAAGCGAACAAAATATACGAAAATATGTAATTAAAAAGGTTCTAATTCCTTAATTTCTCTGATGTTTTATATGCTCTAAATTTTTTGTAACTTCACCTACATTTTTTGGAGTATCAAATAGGCTGAGTTTCGATTCTTTTCTCTGTTAATTCAGTCACGATGTGTGGGCATTGTTATGCTCTTAGCATCGACAAAAGATACATGAATCACTTGCGCCATCCGAATGAGTCAACGGTGAATGACACTTGGTTGTTGATTAACATTGGATTTTTGGGTAATCAAGATATGACTGTCCCAGAGCATTATCATTATTCTACATCTCAGAGGAGGGGATTTTATAGAGAGGGATCGCAAACTAATCTTAACAACTTGTTTTTGGTGTGTAATTCCTGGGAATTTCCCACCATCAACGGAGATTAAATGAACTGCCAAGAACAAGTTGTATTTGGCTTATATCAGTTAGCTCTACTATTTATGGCACTCGAAATAATGACCAACAATAACGGCAGAAAAACAGCAGAAAAATAGCAAAATAGCATAAAAGAAAGGCCATCACGTGTCGCGCTGTAATCTTATCGCTTTAGGGTTTAACTACCCGCGATAAGGGCAGGAAATGGTTAGACAGAAAAAACTCGAATATCAATGAACCAAGTTCAACGAGATATAGAAGCGAGCGTGTGCGCATTATATTATACATTACTACGGGCCAATTATCACCGACTCATGCGTAGACAAACGTGCCAGAACCGCTCGAACTCTCTACTCTCTATGTGGGATCCGGATCGGGGAATGCTGTCCATGCCTTTGGCAGGCCACGGCGACTGATCGTCGTCGTCATCGGCGCAGGGTCGCGGACTACCTGTGGATCTCACCCTCGCATTTGGCGTACTTGCCTTTCTGTGCCAATTACTTAATAGTGCGATGACAAAAACGGCTAAAAACGTAAACAAACGCAAGCCATTTCACTGGGACAGCGCCGTCTCTTTGGGGGGGCCGGCGGCATCTTGCCAACTTTGGGGATTTTCGGGTTCTTAGTCCTCATTTTCTCATGAATCAAGCGAGTGATTCTCGCGGACTGACGCTGTTCTCAGACTCTGCTCTTTGGCCAATGATGTAAAGTGCGCCAATTGAGTACACGCCCTGTTCACGGGATTGTTTGATCGCGATTTCCCGATGGCGCAGCCCCCAAAATTAAACACGCCTTCGCTGGCAAATAACAATCTGGTGAACTCGATTCAATTGTATGACGAAGAACAATAGGGAAATTATTTTTCAGAGGAAAGAATCTACTTTGTAGGCGTTATTAGGAATATTTTTATTTTATCTAGTAGTTTTGGATTATTTTAATAATATTCTGATGAAAAGAAACGAATAGTAATAGTAATAGTAGTGAAACAATATCTAGTTCATCTAATATACATTAATTATGAACTTGTTTAAAAACTTCCTCTCCTGATAACTAAATCCAAAATCAAATATTGACCCGAGTGCAGTCGTCAAACTGCACTCATCCAAGGCGATGGATGTGCCACGCCCCAGTTTGAAATCACTTTTGTTTGCATTACTCATACGCAGTGTGGGCCAGCGAGTTGGAGAGCTGGTGGACCGATAATTGGCTACGGTTTACAAATCGAATTCAGCAAATTGTGCTAAACGCCGAGATGAAAACAAGTTGCTGACGCCTTTTTTTTGGGTGCAAGGGGAGGGTCCAAGTCGATTCAGATCGGATAAACAAGTTCTAGGCGCCGGGGACTGGTGCGTTCTGGTATCTCTCGCCATCTATACTATGTGGTCGGATAAATAACGCATATATACATATACTATACTATATACTAGTATATGATTTGTTTGTTGTCGCCCCGCTTATCGCCCAGAGCCATGACACTTATTATTACGAGCAGTATGCTCTTGCGGCCACTTTATTTTATTTTGGTTTCTAGCGCTTTCGAGCCGAATCTCTTGGCCATCGTTATGACGATGTGTGTGTTTTTGTTTTGGTTCGAGAAATTGGGATTCAATGGGTCTGTTAAATGTAGAATCGTTCGTGTAGGATGTGCGATGTCTGTGTGTGGATAGTTTACTCTCCGAAAGTTCCTCTGTGGCGGCGGCGCTTGGCAACCGATTTTCTGGGATTTCTTTTGTTGTTGTTGCCTTACAAAAATTTTGTTCGAATTTTTGCGCTCAGCTTTTTATTATATTTTTGTTGGCACATGGCAATAAAAACGTGTAGAGTCTAAAATTAGATGGCCCAATATGTGTGTGTGTGTGTGAATATATGGAGTACTCATGTGTATGAAAACGTGTGGCATCTGGCGGGGCAAGTTCTTGAAATAAATTTGAAAATCAAATGGTTTATGCCAGTAAAAATTGTTTTACGCAGAGTGTGATTGATGGGTCTGTACTCGGGGATATCTAGTCCATATTCTCTGGCATATATTTAAATATAATTATTGTGATTTAAGGCCTAGAGTCACTTAACATTTAGATAAATCATTTTCTATTGTGGTTTTAGGTATTATCTAGTTTTTGGGCAAATGATTATTAGGGAAAAAATATATACTTTATTAAAAGCCTCATAAAAAGATCCACACCCGATTATTCTGACTATTTTTTTGTCGTACGTGTGAGTTATTGTGTGAGAGAGTCACCTGCCTCTGGACATAAGGACCTATCCTGAGTATGTCCTACGTATCGTATGCTAAATATGTACTTTAAGGCACTTGCACCCCGTTTTACTACAACACAAACCAAACAAAACGCTCGTTTGATTTTAGCCAAGCGACCGACCACTCGGCCCAAAAGTCCAGCTAACCGAGGAAGAGAGAGCTCTTTGAGACGCACTCGCTGAACCAGCCACATGTTTAATCCTCTGTTCTCTCTGTTCCATTGCAGCCTTAATTTATTTTTACATATTTCTCGAATAACAAATAAATAAAAACAAAAACAAACAAAAAAACCAACTAGCTTTTAACGCCTTTAACTATTAATCTTAGGTTAACTAGGCTAAGTTACTACTCCTAAGTCAGGCTAAGTTATGCGCCTAATAAATGCATTACTAAAACAAACAAAAATCTGAACCAAAACGAAAAAATCTGATTGAAAAAAAAAAACAAATAATAATAACATTTTTGAACAAGATTTGGACTTATCTGTGTTTCTTTATCCTTCCCACTTCTTTTTGCATATCGAAACGAATTATAGCGAAGCAGCTGTCTCCAGTTTTCCTTATTGCACAGAATCTAGTTTAAATTTTTCAACATCTGCCACGGCATACAGCGAGGACGATGCTGAATATGCCACCGGAAGACGTAATAAGACATCGAGGGTAAATATTACAATTTTAGAGAAACTCGCGATCACATATTTCCGAATTCCGAATCAATTGAGCCAAAAACATAAAGAACAAAGCCGAATGAGACAAGATCAAAGGATCAAAAGAGCGTTAGAGCAGCGCCCGGATCACACACTCTCACCCCACCAACCACCAACCACCACCCACTACTACACACACGAGCAATGACTTTGAGCCATGATGACGCCCCCGCCATCGACGCCGCCGACACGCTTGACCCTTTTTTTATTGTTAGCCGAAATTGATGAAAGAATGATAATAAAGCGAAAAAAAAGAGAACCGAAACTAGCGAAAAATAAAGTGAAATTACATAGCAAAAGAAAAACGCCTCTCAGCAGAACAATCATTTAGGTTTAGGGGTCTTAAAAAGCCCAAAAAACCCTTTAAAGGGACCTTTTTCAAACACCCCTTCGTAAGCCTTACTAACCAAACTTTATGTACAAATCCATCCATAGCAAGATCCGCTCTCCCATCGCATAATCGAGAAGCGGAGACGAGATCGCATGAACTCCTGCCTGGCGGACCTGTCCCGCCTCATCCCGCCGCAGTATCAGCGCAAGGGCCGTGGCCGCATCGAGAAGACGGAGATCATCGAGATGGCCATCCGGCACCTGAAGCACCTGCAGAGCGAGTGCCAGGAGAAGGAGAGCGGCTACCGGAGCGGCTACATGGACTGCATGAAGGAGGCGGCCAAGTTCCTGTACGACGTTCACATGCAGGACTTTTGCCACCGCCTGTTGGGTCGCCTGCAAGAGCACATCGATGAGATGTTCAAGAGTGAGTCCTTAACACTTTACTTAAATAATTAACTAACTAACCGCTACCAATCCCCTCCAGCGGACTGCTACAAGTCCACGCGCAGCTGCCACATGCCGGACAACGTGAGCGCCTCGAGCGGCAGCCCGCACCAGGCGTACCATCCGCCGCTGTGCCACCTGCGCGACATGCTGGGCGCCGCCTCGGCCTCGGACGTGGAGCACAGCCAGGACCACAACGACGTCAAGGACCTGAGCTTCCGCAACCATCTCAACCAGCTGCAGCGGAACCAGCAGGCGGCGGCAGCAGCAGCAGCCGCTGTCGTGGCGGTGGCCAATGGCAGTTCCGAGTCTAAGGTCCCTCTGACCAACGGAGCCAGCGTTGGAGCCTCGTTAGCTGGCGACAATGTGCCCAGCAATTCCACGGGAAGCGGAACCGGTGCGGGGGTGGCCGGAGGGAGCAGCAACAGCAGCGGCGGCAGCAACAGCAGCAGCAATGCGGCCAGCTCTACCACCTGTCCGCCGGCGGCGCCCAAGGTCACGCCGCTGGCTGCCCACCAGCAGCCGCACCAGGCGCCCGTGATCACCTCCACAGCCCCCCATCACCATCACCATCACCACAACACGGACAGCAGCCACCACGACTTTGAGTCGTCGCGGGAGCCGATCCTCCACACCGACACCTCCAACATGCACTCGCCGCCGCCCAGGGATCTGCTGCTGCAGCAGCACCCGCATCTGGCCCACAGCCACCACACCCAGGACAGCCTGCTGTCCGTGCGCATGCGCAACTACTCGGAGTCCTCGCACGAGGTGGAGCACAACAACAACTACAAGTACAAGAACCACATCAAGGAGCGCTTCGTCCACGAGCTGCACGACGAGGAGACGAGTAGCGAGCACTGTCCGGTGGCCGCCCACCTGCAGAGTGATCACTCGCACATGCAGGCCCACTCGGAGCACTCCAAGGACGGCACGGAGCCGGAGATCGCTCCCATTATGGCCAAGAAGCGCAAGCTGGCCGAAGCGGCGGCCAACGGGGAGATACCGCTGGAGGTTCACACCGAGGCCAGCGGCACGAACGCAAATCCCGCGCGGCTGGACAAGCCCTCGCCCTCGTTCAACTTCAGCGACATCAAGGACATCAAGTCCGAGCTGCACAACGGCAACTCCAACTCTAGTCCGCTCCTGGCCAAGCTGAGCGCCGTGGCTGCCGCCGGAGCCCAGCTGAGCACGCCCAGCAGCACCACCGCACCGCTGCCGCCGAGGCACTCCTTCACAGTGCCCATCTTCGCGCTCCATGGCCAGGGCAACTACTATGTGCCCCTCAACGTGGATTACAATGCGCTGGTGCCGTACCTGAATGGGATGGATCTGCTGGAGAAGAGCTTCACGAGCATGCCAGTGGTGCATCCCATCAACATCAATGTGAACTTTATGCCCAGCTCTCCGTCCGCCTCCCTGTTGGCCGCCGCTGCAGCTGCCGCAGCCGTGGCTGCCGGGAAGCAGCAACAGGCGGTGGTTACAGCCGGAGCGGGGATTTCCCTTTCCACTAACTCAGCGGCAGCCCAGGCGGCGGCCGTGGCTGCAGCGGCTGTGGCCAAGGCCAAGCTGGAGCAGGCCATGAACCAGAGTTGGTAGGATGAGAGCAGGAGCAGGACGAGAGCGGGCGACGGGTCGGCAGATGGAACAACTCTACCTCAGTACTTCTGTGAATAATCATCAAATGATTAATCTCAAAACAAACACACTAAGCGGCATCTGCGCCCAAGTATACAAAAAACAAAAAAAGAAGAGAAATTAAGAAAGGAGAGGAGAAAGCGAATTCATTGGGGGTGCTTCTGAATATTCTACGGATGTGGAAAAGCCAAGGAAAATTAAAGGTTAACTAAAGTTTCAAACTTATTTCTTACCATGAAATACTTAAAAGCTGTTCAAATAAGGTTTATAGAGATTTTTAAATCACAGAAAGGGTTCAGGTTTAGAAAAACATTGAAGAAATTCAGCATAGCATACTTTTAGACCCAACAAAAAAATATTTCAAGTCCCTGGAGATTTCAGAAGTGCCAGGCTTTATTATTCTGGTTTGTTTTGATAAACCAGGAACAGGAAAATTAAGTTTAAAATTTGATTCATACTTAAAAACTGTTCAAGAAAGGTTTACAGACATTTTTAAATAACTGAAAAGGTTGAGGATTAAAAAACATTGAAGAAAGCATAGCAAACTTTTAGACACAGCAAAAAAAAGATTTCAAGTCCCTGGAGATTTCAGAAGTGCCCGGCTTTATTACTCTGGTTTGGCTTGATAAACCAGGAGGCGCCTCAAAGGTGCCCAAGGAGAGGAGTTAACTATTTTTGAACAAAGCATAAATGTCTATTATATAAAAGAAAAAAAAAACCAAACATATGTGTATATAGAAAGCATGTATGTGTATGATGCCAAGAGTCAGTCCCACGTAAACAGAAATCTAATGGATTTTAAAACAAAAACTAAATGTGAATTAAATGTATTTTTTAGAGGTTTAACGTTTTTGCAATTTAAATAAGTGTTGTGGTTTCAAATCAGGTAGTCTAATAAAGCAAGCCGACTCCCCCGTCAAGCGAACATAGTAAAATATATATATACACGTACAAGCAGATTTATTGATAAACCCACTAGTCAGAGAACTTGGACGAGGAAGTAAAAACAAAAGAAATCAAACAAACTAGAAAGGGGAGGAGAAAACAAATCAAAAAACAAATTATCTTAAACTCTATGTGTAAATAATATTTGCAAGCAAATTGTCGTTCGTTTAAGTTTGTAATTTAGTGACAAATTATTTTTAGTTGGTTGGTTAACGTGTGAAAAAAAAAGAAAACAGCAAAAAACAAAAAAACAAAATTTGAAGAAAATCCAAAAACTTTTCTATTCAAGAAAATGTGTGCCACGTTTCATTCTCGAAATGCGGATATAGTAACTATTATTATCATTATTATTATTATCTTATTCTTATTATTATTATTATTATTACTTACTGTCTAACACCTAAGTTGATTGTTTCTTTGTGTTCTTGTTATTCAACAATTAAATGCAATTTCCAAGATCTTTCTTTCCCTGATCCTGTTTTGCAAGCTAAGCTTCGTGTGCGGCTGAAACTGAAAGTTGATATAGCACAAAGATATAGATTATTGATGTTCTACGACTCTTATTAATGTGTACGATTACTTTTACTGTGTACGGTACTGTTAATATACAACTACGTTACTGTTTAATATATTTTATAAATGTATACAGATGTAATAAAAAATATCACAAAAATTAAAGCCGCTTCTTGTTGTCCTTGGAGTTAAGTGGTTAAGTGACTAGTGCACTTGGGGAAAATGCGAGTGGTAAGATATATTTAATTTAAGATTTATTAAATTTAATTTTGGACAAATCTTGCCTAGAATTTATGCCTGTTTCTATTTCCTAAAATATGGCATTTTTGACCATTTTTAGGCAATAACTGCCTCGACTTCCGTTTTAGGTCAAATGGACTAAAATTTTAGACAATTTGGCAGCTTTTTAGTCCATGAATTTTTCTGGATGTAGGTATTAAAATATTGTGCTCAGGATTTAAAAGAAGAGTTCCCTATCCATGGGGTAACAGGCGAGTCGATTTAGCCATCTTATAAGCACCTAGATCTCAGAAAGTATAAGAGCTTGCAATAGATCTCTGACAGTATTAGAGCTTGCCTCAGATTGTTGGCTTTGCGTCCCGGCTGGGGCGCTTGAATCAAATAAATACATATATAATTTATTTTAAGCTTTTCTAAAAAAAAAATTTCCTTATATGAGACCAGAATGTTTTAAAGAAATCGCTGCTGAACCTGTTTTCATTTATTTCGTGTCGAACTGTCCAGCGAACAAGTCACTGAAAGTTTTCGAGCAAAGACCCACCGGGGACATGAGTGAAACTCCATATTTTTACACAGCTTTGTGTGGCATCCTGTTGGTGGCCATTAAAGCTGCTGACATTGCAGATTGTGATTGTTTCGATACGGTGGATCTATCGCGTAGTGTCAAACTCCAGAATGGATCGTATATGTACGGTGATCTCATTGTTGCTGCTCAGCTGACAGGGGAATATGACTACGAGATCAGATACGATGGAGACAAAGAACCAGTTCCCAGGCACACCCGAGGATGTGTTTGCAAATTAAGAACCTGCATACGCCTGTGTTGCCACATTCTCAGGGATATCATACTCCAGCAGGAGCTTCCTCTGCCTTGTAAAAGTCATTACCATCTAGATACGGATCTGAGCGAGGAATTTGCTTTCAGAATGGAACACTCCACCGCCATTACGATGACGCTTTCCTCTCGAAGCAGGACTACTGTCTGCAACCTAGGTTATCGAATAATGGCACAACTTACGGCCTGGTGCCATATAACTGCATTATCGAGCCACCTCTAACGATGGCTTATGGTGCGTTTCAAGGAATTATGTTATAAAGGGATTTAAATTAATTTTTCTTATTAGTCAAGTTAGCATCAGTGGCATTTATGGCCATTACCATCGTCATCTATCTGTGGCTGCCCAGATTCCACTCCCTGCATGGCATGTGCTCTGTCCTCTACTTTTTGTGCCTCATGGTAACATTTCTGTTGAATGTCTTTAGTATGTTTGGAGTATTTGAGGACAATTTCCCTATGTGCCATATTAATGGTAAATTATATTAGATAATTAAATACTGGAACTAAAAGTTATCTTTATTTCAGGTTATGCTGGTTATTTCATGGCCATGGCCACCTTTCTGTGGCTTTCCGCAATCAGTTTTAATATCTGGAGGCTCTACGGACTGCACTATTTCCAAAGCAATCGGAAACTGCTCCTCTACTATAATTTCCTTGTTTGGAGCATAGCTGGCATCTTAACTTTGGCTATATATTTGGTGGATCTGTCATTTCCATTTACCGGAGACAATTTGGTTCCTGGCGTGGGCGCCTATTCCTGCTGGATCATGAGTAGGCTTAATGTCTCTTTATTGGGTTTTAATGGAACTAAGATAATGTTATTTTCAGCTGAGAGCTGGTCGGGAATGCTATACTTTTATCTACCGATCGCCATTCTTATTTCCGCCAACATAATCATGTTTATTTCGACGATTCGACATATTTATGGGGAGAACAAGAGCAGGACGAAAGTTCTAAGCAAATTCGAAGAGAAGAAAAAGTCAAGGAACCGAGTTAAGTAAGTTTAGAGTTGAACAAAATATTTAAAAAATATTGGCCATAAATAACTTTAGTTTTTGATTTCATTTGTAAACCAAAACATGATTTTGGTGGTCTACTTAACACAAAAAAAAAATTCAATTAAAAAATCGTAAGAGGGAGATAGTAGTAAGTGGGGAATTTCAGGAATAATAAATCACTGTCCATTTCCTAGTAACTTTTTAAGCTGCAGAGCTTATATTTATTTGTATTAAATAATTAATCAATTTATTTATTTATCATCATTATACTAATTCAAAACCTCTTTCCAGCTTCGGACTCTATCTCTATTTGTTCATCATAATGGGATGATCCTGGTTTTTGGAAATTATTGCATTTATCTGTGAAATTCATAAAGTATTGCAGCCCTTGGTCACAGCGAATGAAATCATTAACTGCAGTCAGGGCATAATAATATTTTTTGTAACAATTTGCAACAAGGAGTTGATCAGAGATATCCTTAATAGGTAAGCATATTAAAAAAAAAAAAATTAGAATATAATTTAATTATTACAAATCTAATATTTTTAATAGGATTTTAGGAACACAGGACTATCAACTGGTACAGCGAGTACATTAAGATTCTTAATTTTTGCTTTAAGATAATTATTTGTTCCCGGAGTAATGGGAAAACGAAAGTTTGAAAAGTAAGACTGATTACGGAACTGTATACATATATAAAGGTAATCCTTGAGGGGCAATAAAATTACCTTATCAACTTTTAGACTATAGTGGGTTTACTTTCAGAAAAATATAGAAATGTGACCAACCACATATTTTAAATTTCTAGAAAATTAAAAGAAAATGGAAGTGGTGTTAATTGAATACTAAAATATTTTGTCAAATTTTCAATAAAAAGTATTTCCGTAAATTAATTAGTTTCTTTATTTTCAAATAAGAATAACTTCTCCCTTCTCAGTACGCCCTTTATAAGCAATTAAGTTGATGAAGTTACTTTATTTAGCTTAGGTTTCCTATATCGTGCCGGTCAGTTTTAAAGTTATTATCGAACGAACTGTTGCTTAAGCCAGACGTTTTCTTCTGTGGATAAAAAATAAAGAAATTCCAAGTGAAGTGCAAATTTTGCAGAATTCAGAATGCATAAATTCATATTAGCGGCCTTAATTTCAAGCATCCTTGTGTTCGGTGTCCAATGTGATGGCATTCCCGACTGTGATTACTTCAACACTGTCAATTTAACTGGTAGCCTTAAACTACCCAATGGTTCTTATATCTATAAAGACCTAATTGTTCCTGTTCAGCTGACGGGCGTCTATAACTACGAGATTAATCCCGAGGGGGGAAGGGACCCAGTTCTCCCTCACACCCGAGGATGTGTGTGCAAGCTAAAGCCATGCATTCGATTCTGTTGTCATCCCAAAAAGCTGATGGAAAGTGATAGGAAAAAGTGCTCCAACTTTATAAACGAGACCCTCACCTACGATTACGAACTGAATGTTACTCAGAGCGATGGAATAATAGTGGTGAAGAGACACATTTTGAAAGATATGTTGGTGCAGGATGACTTACCTCTGCCTTGCAGGGAGCATTACGATCTTTTTGCGGAACACGAGGAAGTGGATAAGTGGACTTTATTTGAGGTGGAAAAAAGTACATAAATTAAAGAAATTAAATTATAAAGTAAAAAGGATATACTTCCAGAATGGATCCCTTTTTCGACACTACGATGCGAAACATCTCTCCAAGCAGGAATATTGCTTGCAGCCAAATGTGTCGGGCACTGGAGGAAACTATGTCGTCCTTGTGGCTTTCAATTGCATTATAGAGCAGTCTCTGACCATGGCATATGGTGGGTTAAGGCTAAGATATATCATTAAATATTATATATTTTATTACACCCATTCCAGTCAAGCTGTGCTCTGTCTTCTTTATGTCTCTCACGATTCTGCTTTACCTGTGGCTGCCAAAGTTCCAATCCCTTCACGGCAGGATCTGCAACCTCTACTTTATCTGCCTGACTTTGACCTTTTTGCTAAATGTCTTTAGCATGTTTAGAACGTTTGAGGGTATCAGTTCCCTATGCTTAATTAATGGTAAAGGCAAAACGATTTTTCTGAATATAGTATATTAATATTAATATTGATTTTCAGGCTATGTTGGTTACTTCCTGGCAATGGCTACATTTTTATGGCTCTCGGTCATCAGCATCGATGTGTGGCGCAGATTCGCTATGCGTCGGTTCCAGGACTTTTACAACAACGGGCGGAGTAGCTTCTTTAACTACAACGTCATAGTCTGGAGCACTGCTGGCACCCTGACCCTGCTCATTATGCTGGTGGATCATTTTGTAGGGTTTAATCAAGATAAGCCCAACACCCCAGCTGTGGGAAAAATTTCATGCTGGATCAACAGTAAGTATTTCACGATTATACTTCAGCTCTTCCTGAACTTGCTTTATTCCAGCGAATAACTGGTCGGCTATGATTTATTTATACTCACCATTATCGATACTAATTATCGTGAACGGAGTTATGTTCTGTCTCACCACCCGATCCATTTATGTGGAGAACAAGAGCAATCAGAAAGTGCAAATTGGAGCGACCAGCAAAAGCAATCGAGGAACCGAGCCAAGTAGGATTGACCCCTTTTCGGATAAATGCTTTTAATAATTTAATTTAATTTTATATATATTTCCAGTTATCGGGTATATGTGCGCCTGTTTATCATCATGGGCGGCAACTGGTTCCTGGAAATCATTGGCTTTATGTGCGAGGTGGAGAAGGTTTTCAAGCCCGTCACCACGCTCAATGATATGTTGAACTGCAGCCAGGGAATAATCATATTCCTGGCCACCTTCTGCAACAGGGACATGCTCAGTTCGATTAACCTACGGTGGGTTGCTTTATTTATTAAATTGTATTATTATTTAATCCCACTTTCAGCATCCAGGACGGGGAGAGCATGTCCACGGACTTCTCCAGCAGCAGTCGCCCTCAGGAGGTAAAAAATAAACAACTTGAGCTTATCGTAGTTAGGTTGTCTTGTATTTGCGCCAGCATTTCATTTTAGGACTTGTAACTGGCCAAAGAATATTCTCTTTTGTAAACACCTCATTTGGTATTACGCGGTCTCACATTAGTGTTCAGTTGGTATAATGTTATCGATAATAGTCCTAACGCATAGAATTAAGCTACATTTTTAAGAAAAGAATATACGGTCACTTTTGGTTTGGCAAAAAGAACGATCGACACGTTTCGGATCGAGAAAAAGAAAAATTTATAAAAATAAAAGCCATCCGCCGTTATTATTTTCAAATAAACGTATATAGTTCTTACGCTTGATTATTTAACTTGTATATTTTTCACGCCACTAACTAATTGGATACTGTGACTACTAGTACCGTAGATCGAAATGTGTTGCTAACTAATATTAGAGTTAATAGTCTCGAATATCAAAAAGTATACGTACGAGATAATCGTAGGTGTAAGTATGAGCAGGTTCTTAAGGCTAAAATGTGGGTTTTCTTAAATGACTTCAGTCGAAATGAGGACGCGTTTCAACCGTTCTGAAGAAGCGTTTCGTTGCACTAATTAAGGTATAAGGTATGGTTTTTGTAAACTAAAACTAAATACAGCACACGTTGTTATTGTTGTTTCTGTTGTGTTTAGAACTGAACTAGATGGGAGCGCAACCTTAGCGAGTGTCTTACAAACTAAAAAATAATGAAAACACTGCTGGAAAAATTAGTTTCCTTTGAAGTAAGAACTGGTACCCGAAATAGTTATTTTGTGTCTTGAAAATTGAGTTTGGGCTTTAGGAAAATTAATAAAAAATAAATAAAAAATGATTTAAAAAGCAATTATAAAAGGAAAATAAATGTACTTAAATAACCAATAAATTATTTGCAAAAAAAGGTTTAAAGTTAAAGGTATAAGACACATTTACCTCTAGTTTCTTACCCATCTTCGAGTCCAGCTATTACCTTTAGAGGAAACCACATTTTTAGCCTGACCAGTGTTCAGTGTCCAGCCATTGAACCAAGTAGCAACTCAATTAGTCTCCTGGGGTGTGCGCTTCAAGTGAAACTCCACCATGTTGTCGAGGTCGCTTATATAAGCCTTGGACTTGCGGATATCCGAGTTAAGCACGCGCAGATTCGAGGCGTAATCGGGCAGATTGAGACTTAAAGTATCGGCCATCTCCTGACCCATCTTCCTGGCCTGCTGACCAAAGGTCAGCCTTGCCTTACCCAGCCTTTTCAGTGGACTGAACTGCTCCTGGGTCTCCATAAGCTCACCGTAATCGAGGACCTGCCACTGGCCGCTCACCGTGTTCCAGGTGAACAGGATGCGGCACTCGTACTGGCGATTGTGGAAAACACAGTCCATCCGTCCGGTGCAGTGCAGGCAGTTGACCAGCGGATGGTCCCGCGCCGAGAACTGGGCCACCAGCAGGCATCCTATTGTCTGACTGAGCGGACACACGCTGACCACCTCGTAGGCCCAGTCGTAGAAGACGTTGTACATCTTCTGGTGCTTCTGGCAGAGCATGCTGATCACATAGTACGTGAAGGTTTCCAGGTCGAACGAGTGCTGGGTGATCACCACGCTGCTGCTGCTGCAGCGCAGGCGCTGGTAGGAGGCCTGCGATATCATTTGCATCTCCGAGTAGCAGGAGCCGTGCACCTCCATGGGCAGCGAGGTGTGGTAGCCGGGTGATATGCAATCGTCTAGGGGATCAAAGGGTTAACTTGGGTCAGTATTCCGTTATAGCATTATGACACTGCTTTAAAAACGTCATTCATTGGCGTATTCATTAGAGGCTTGACTGGAACCATAGGGTTTTAGCTACTAAGATTAATGCATTAATTTTAAGATTAATGCATTAATTGCTCATTAATTGATAAACCCGATAGGTCTATAGGAAACAATACCAGACAAGAAATGAGTTTGATAGAAAATACCGCCTCTAATGCATAAAATTGTATATAATAAGAAAATTAATGTCTAACATTAATCAAAGCGATAGTTTCAACAAAATTAATTTTTTTTTTTACTTGTATTAATAACCTTTTAGTTAATGGTAAAACCATCATGAAAGGGATTGTTCAAAATGAATCCCAAGAAAATGAAATTATCTTATTTTAATCTTATTTTCGTTCGGAAACTTGAACACAGGCGGCGGATTTGTATTAATACGGAAACTTAGAATCGAACTGATTTTGAGGTTCAATCACTAAACAATTATTCATAAATCAAGTAGGTTTTCATTAGCTAAATCAATTATGGAATAATGTTCTTGAAACATCAAAGAATGAAAAACAATCATCCTTTGCAATTAACATTATCGCAATGTATTTTAAAATAATTATTTTTAGTTCTGACGAAACTGTATTCGATACCCAAATGACAAAAGGAAAGTTTCAGTGAATTTTCGTTCGGAAGTTAACAGAGGGAAGTTCAAATCTGTTCGGATTTTTCGGAAGTAAAAACTAGAACAGGTCTGGGAATAAATATCTGTGTATATTTTTTTGTAAGTGGAAACTGGGACAGGCCTGATAGTTGTCTCTTTCAAGGTTCTAATGAAGTAGTCAATGAATGAAAACTTGCGCTCTCTATCATAGCCGAATTACTCTCACACTCACCCTCTTCGCTGGTGATCACCGAGGTGGCGTCATCCTCCTCCACATAGCGACGGCTCAGCTTCTTGGTGCACACCGGCTTCTCCGGCATCATGCCGCCCTGCATGGGCATCTCCACGATGCGCGGCTCCTCACGTCGCGGCGATAGGAAGGACAGCCCGGCATTGGGCGACATGGAGCCGCCGATCTCAAACCGCTTGGCCATGGTCACCTGCAGCGGCGAGAGAGCTCCGAGCGGACCCACCGGCTTGTAGCTGAGCATTTGCTGCGTGGCCTGCGACAGGGGCGGCGACTTTTGATTGAAGATCTGAGCTGCTGTGGGCGATCGCATCAGCATGGAGCTGGACGGCGGCGAGCGGAAGCCCAGGTGCGGCGGCGTCTGGGCCGGCTGCGAGGGATGTGGCGAAGAGGAGGGCGAGGCGCAGGGCGAGTTGTGGAAGAAGTGCGCTGTCGGCGAGAAGCGGTGCGAGAAGCTGCGAGCCGCCGAGCTCCGACCCGCCAGCCGGACCTTCGTGAAGGGAATGATGTTCTCCGAGTTGTCCTCCGAGAACTCGTACTTCTTCTCCGCCAGACGACGCTTGCGGAACGTGGAGATCTTCTCGTACTTCTCGTTGTCCTCGGAGAACTCGTAGGCATTCGATTTATCAGTCATGGAACTCGAGCTGGGCGTGCTCTGTGGGGGGATAAGGTCATAGATTTGGAGGATGTCAAGGAAAGCACTTGTAAACACATAATTTTAGGTTACACGTTCACATTAGTGACCAGTTGGTATAATGTTATCGATTATAGTCCTAACGCATAGAATGAGGATAGATTTTTAAGAAATGAATATACGATCACTTTGGGATTGGCAAAAAGAGCGATCGACACGTTTCGGATCGAGAAAAAGAAAAAGCCATCCGTCGTTATTATTTTGAACTAAAAGCCTGGGAGTTTGCACACTTAAGGAATTCTTTACCTGCAAGTCTATGGTGGTTATCCCATTGCGATAGGATTTGGTGACTATCCTCGTGTTGCGTCTGCGCGACTGACTAGCTTCGTTGATAATGGTTGGCTTGGCCACCGGCAGCGTGGTCTCTGGCAGCGTCAGGCTGCTCACCACAGTGGGACTCGAGTGCGGAGTGAAGATGAGCCGCTCGTAGGCTCTGGGAGAACAGCAGACGCTGCCCACAGATGGCACCTCGTTGTGGTTGTTGTTGTTTGAGCGCTGCTCGGTCTCGATGTCGCTGAAGTCGGCTATGATGCGAGCCACCACGCTCTGTTCGCTGCCGGACTCCGCCTCCGATCCAGAGGCTGTGAAGGCAGCCGAGGCACGGTCCTCCTCGCTGGACAACAGAGTTCTGGGAAGCAGAAAGGATGGCGACTGCGTTGGAGCCTGGAGACTGGGCAGGATCATGCTCTGCTGGGGCACGGCCGGCGTGTCCACATCGATGCGCAGCATGTGCATGAACCCGTTCGAGATGATCAGGATGCGCTCCGGGCAAAGCAGATTGATCTTGGGCTCGAACACCGGGTCCGATTCAATCGAGGAGTACTTGGTGTGCACCGTCAAGTGGCAGTTCAGGCAGTGCGCATTGTAAAAGGAATCTAAAGGGGAGAATAAGGATTATAAATGATCCTGATCCTGCTCTGAGGATGACACCCACATGGACCGTCGTCGTTGAGCTTCTTGCACTCCAAACAACCCAGTTTAGGAACTTTAACGTAGGTAATATAGCTATCCTCGCCCTCTTCGGTGGCAGCTCCATGGACGACTAGTATCTGGTGCTGGGCATTCTTCCACTGCGTCATACTCACAGTCTTGATGTTGTCCACCACATGGTCGTCGAAGAGGCGGCGCGAGAAGAAGTAGCGCAGATGCTTGTGGGGCTGGAAGAGCCAGAAGTAGAGTCTGCAGAGGAAATGGCATAAGATTGAGGTAGTAATGGTAATGGAAATAATGTAAACCTACGTGTACTTGTAGCCCACATTGAAGGAATAGTGATTTAGGGAGGAGCTGTCGTTGCACACCACCCGATGGCTGAGCATGTACTGGCCGCAGGCCGTCAGTCCCATGAAAATGTGCCTGGAAATGGAATACCCAGCTTAGATGTCAATCAAATGCATATCGAGGCTTTGGAGCTCACCCCTCCATTACATTGCTGGCCAAGACGTCTTTGAGGTAGAGCTTTAACCTATTTGGCACTCTGTCGTAAGGAAGCTGTTGCTTTTGGCAGGCGCGCGGGGAGCCAGAGAAGAATCCAGTGCGCTACGAGGAGATCAAGGGGAAATATTAAGGATTAGATGTAAAAATAAATATATTAAAGCTATTACAAATAGGTTTTTAATTAAATAAGTAACCAGCCTCACCTCCCTGTCGTAGAGCATCTGCACTAGATTCCGTGTCCTGGCCCCCAACGCTGGCGTGGCTCCCCGGCTCCTTGGAATCTCCTCCGCAGACTCATCGGAGCTGTCCATTGTGGAGATGTCGTCCTCGTCCGAGGACACGCCCGACAGCGACTCCACGTCCATTTCAGATCCTTTCTTTAAAATCAGACTTAATGTAATTCCTTCTTCCTTGTGCCTCTCCTCTCCTCCTAAGAAAAACTAGGCACTAGTTTTCCCGGCCTATTTCCTCGGCTCCTAGCGCCTGCTCAGCTGCTGGCAAGTGTCGGCTGTGCTGCTCATCGGACTCTGCCGGGCTTAATCCGCTGCCTGAGATGGCCCCAATTACAACACCATCGGTTTTTCGTTATAAATAAACCGACTTTTAGTTACTTCTTTTTTCTCTTTGCGAATATTTGCCGGCGGTGTGACCAGACGCGGGCAACCAACATATGGAACTGCACCGGGGCTATCGATTGTGCACCAGGGTTATCGATTGATCTCGGGCGCTAAATTTCAAATAGATTATCGGTCCTATATTTCAATTATCTCTCATTTTCTTTTCTTAAATAATTATTTATTTTATTTTACTTTTATATTTATTTATATTCTGCCTCAGATAAAAATATGTAAGCAATCCTCTTACCCATAACTTTGATTATAATGTTTTAAACAAATTCTGTTACATATTCGTCTTTAAATATATTTATTTGTTCAAATTTTAAATAAAAGAGATTTATAATTGAGGGAAATCATATATGTATGTAAAATTATATGTATAAATTATATATCTGAAATCATTGACAAGAAATCAAACTAGATATTAAGCGTATGACGAAAACAATTATAATTTTAACAAAAATTCCATTAAGGCTAAGGCAAATCTTGCCAAATAAACAAAATTGAATTTAATTATTTTCCTTTTACTTGATTAAATTGAGGTGATATTTATGCAATTATTAAATTTAGTTTTATGTAACAATTGCAAAAATATCTCTAGTTGACCCAAAATGAAGTGCGTTCCATAAATGTGGCAACGTGACTGCATGTTCATTGACCCCACCTAGGGCTTTTGTGGGTCAATTTGGTTGCGGAAGCCACTGGAGACCCCCAAGAAGCCCCCGCAGAAACCGAACCCACAACCAATGCCCCCGGGTTCAGTGCGCCGGGGCTTAGGAGCTGGACAAAGTGCAGCCAAGAACCGAGAAATTTTGGCATTTCGGCATAAAAATGTCGAGCATGCCAGAAGCTAAAAAGCAGCAGAAAGCCAATTGCAGGGCTCAGCGAATTTAAGGCAGAAGTGGAAATTCATCGGCGATCGAGGAGGAAACCTGATGCGCTGGCAGCGGCCATTGAACGCTGCCCGTGCTTATAAGAGCTCCATGGCTCCAACTCTCAGGTTTTAGTTCTGGCTACGAAGGTGTCGCGATTGGAACAGTGGAAAGAGTGAAGAGTGCCTCGGAGTCTCGATCGCGTCCTGAATTTATATCGAGTTATCTAAGGAAATAGTAGCCGTGATTTTACCCCTAGAATCTTTCTCATATCACAGTTGCTGTTTCTTTTAGATAGCTCTTTTGTAAGCAGCCTAGAGCCGAATCCGAATCCGAGTTCCCGAAGGATCAAGTGCAAGTGAAAGTGCCCCCGGTTTCAATTTATGGGATACACACAGTTCAGTTTTGTCACATTTTCAATCACCATCACTGGGCTTTGTTTATCTCATAAGAGCGAAATTTGATCAGCTACGGGGGCCCAATAATTATTTAAAGGAATCTAAAAGAAGGATAAAGGTAAAAGAATTCCCCTTTTAAATTCAAAGGAACCTGGAACCAGGATAAAGGTGAAAGTATTCTCAAATTATATTGGATACCAAGATTAGGGCTTACTTTATTGGTTTGACCAGGGTTTTTGGGAAGCACCGCCACAAATTAAAAACTTAGGGGACTACAATTTACAGTGTAGAAATGCAGTTGGAATATAGTACAAATAATATGAAGTATCAGAAGCTTAGGAGAGCATCTTGCGGATCATGTAGTTGAGGATGCCGCCGTTCTTATAGTAAGTGATGTCCACCTCCGTGTCGAAGCGCAGAATGGTCTCGAACACAGTGCCATCAGCCTGGAAAATAAAATATTTTAGCACAGAAAAAAATATAAACAAAGATCCCCCATAAATTACCTCCACCTGGATCTTCTGACCCGGCTTCAGGCCGCTCTCCGGCAGGGCAATGTTATAGACCTCGCGCCCATTCAGATTCAGGGTCTCGGCGCTCTGTCCCGGCAGAAACTGCAGCGGGATGATGCCCATGCCCACCAAATTCGAGCGATGGATGCGCTCGTAGGACTCCGCAATCACCGCCTTCACGCCCAGCAGGAAGGGACCCTTGGCGGCCCAATCCCGAGAGCTGCCACTGCCATAATCCTTGCCCACAACCAAGACCAGGGGAGTTCCCTCCTCGCGATACCGCTCGGCGGCATCGAAGATGTCCAGCTCCTCCTGGCTGGGAATGTGGACGGTGCGGGGTCCGGTCTTGGCCACCAGCTTGTTCACCAAACGGATATTGGCGAAGGTGCCGCGGGACATGATGGCATCGTTGCCACGTCGCGATCCGTACGAGTTGAAGTCGCGGGGCGTAATGTTACGCTCGGCCAGGAAACGGGCGGCGGGCGAGGTCCTGGCAATGGATCCAGCCGGCGAGATGTGGTCCGTGGTCACGGAGTCGCCCAGGAAGAGCAGGCAGCGTGCCTTTTGGATGCTCTGCAGCTTGGGCAGGTCCCGGGTCATGCCCTCGAAGAAGGGAGGACGCTTGATGTAGGTGGAGTCGGCGCTCCAGGAGAAGAGCTTGCCCTCGTCCACCTGCAGCGTCTGCCAGTCCTGGGAGCCCTGCTCGATCTTGCCTGAAGGGGGAAGATTATTATTTAAGAGGTATTTATTTATGTAATATAGAAAATATATTTTAATTTATTTAAATACTCACTGTACACCTCCTGGAACATGGCAGGAATCACGTGCTTGTTCTCCACTTCCTGGATCTCCGATCGCGTGGGCCAGATGTCCTGCAGGAACACATTCTTTCCATCGGCATCCACGCCCAGCGGCTCCTTCTCAAAGTCAATGTCCACCCGCCCGGCAATGGCGTAGGCAATAACCAGCAAAGGACTGGCCAGATAGTTGGCTCTGGTGTTCGGGTGGATGCGTCCCTCGAAGTTTCGGTTTCCCGAAAGAACTCCAGCGCACACGAGGCCATTCTTCTCGATGGTGTTCACCACGTTCTCCTCGAGGGGACCGGAATTGCCAATGCAGGTCATGCAGCCATAGCCCACAATGTCAAAGCCCAGCTTCTCCAGATAGGGAATGACGCCAGACTCCTTCAGGTAGTAGGTCACCACACCGGAGCCCGGGGAGAGGGAGGTCTTGATGTAGGGCAGGATGTTCAGGCCCTTCTCCACCGCCTTCTTGGCCAGCAGACCGGCGCCCAGCATCACCGAGGGATTCGAGGTGTTTGTGCAGGAAGTAATAGCCGCAATGACCACGGATCCGTGCTGCAGCTTGTAGGTCTTGCCATCGTCCCACTGGAACTCGCCAAAGGCAGCCTGAGCCTCCGGGGCAATGGCAAAGCCCTTGAAGCCCACCTGATGGAAGGGATTCCCCTCTTTATAAAGAATTCTTAGTGAAAGCTTTCGACTGAACTTACGGGACTGGACAGGCAGGACTTGAAGTCTTGGGGCATGTCCGAGACCGACACCCGATCGTGGGGACGCTTGGGACCAGATACTGAGGTGACCACCGTGGCCAGGTCCAAGGTGATGCTCTTTAGGGGGAAGACATATATTCATAAGAGAACCAAAAAGGGAGTGAGGACTTATACCTGGGTGAACTTGGGGTCCTGGGCGGCATCAGCATAGTTGCGCAGCTGCTGGGTGGCCTTCAGATACTGACGAATGATGTCGATCTTCTTCTCCGAGCGATCTGAAAGGGATATTGAATTGGGATTAAGAAGGAATTCAAAGATGGTATAACAGAGGCAACTCACTGGTCTGCTTCATGTAGCCCAGAGTATTCTCATCGATGGGGAAGTAACCCACAGTGGCTCCGTACTCCGGACACATGTTACTGATCGTAGCCCTGTCCGCAATGCTCAGCTCCGCCACTCCTGGACCATAGAACTCCACGAACTTGCCCACGACGCCCAGCTGACGGAGGTGCTTAGTGATGGTCAGCACCAGATCGGTGGAGGTGACCAGGGGGCTCAGCTTGCCCACCAGCTTGTAGCCAATAACCTCGGGCAGCAACATGGAGATGGACTGTCCCAGCATCACGGCCTCCGCCTCGATGCCACCCACACCCCAGCCCAAGACTCCCAGGCCGTTGATCATCGTGGTGTGGGAGTCAGTGCCCACCACACTGTCGGGATACAGGATCTTGGAGCCGTCGGTGGTGTCGTTCTCGAACACCACGCGGGCCAAGTACTCCAGATTCACCTGGTGGACAATGCCAGAGCCGGGTGGCACGATCAGCATGTTGTTGAAGGCCTTCGCTCCCCACTAAAAGCAAAGAAGTTTCTTAATTCAAAGGAAATTCTTAAGCAGTTAGGTAAAGGGAAAACCCACCTTCAGGAAGGTGAAGCGCTCCTTGTTGCGCTCAAACTCCAGAGTCTGGTTCTTGCTTAAGGCGTCCGGAGCACGGGCAAAGTCCACCTGGACCGAGTGATCGATGACCAAGTCGGCGGGGCAGATGGGATTGATTTTCTCGGCATTACCGCCCAGATCCAAGACAGCGTCGCGCATGGCGGCAAAGTCCACAACAGCAGGGACGCCAGTAAAGTCCTAAAATTATAAATTTTCTATGATAATTAATTGTTTTTAAGAGGCTTAGGTATAAAGCTCACCTGCAGGATCACACGAGCGGGCTTGAAGGACACCTCCACATCGTTGGATCCCTGCTTAAGGGCGGGCGTCCATCCCAAGATGCTCTGCACATCCTTCTCTAGGATATGGAAGTTGTCACAGTTGCGCACCGCCGACTCCAAAAGCACACGGATCGAGTAGGGAAGTTGATCTATGTTACAGGAATATAATGAACTTTTAATAATGGAATTTTATCACATATACAATAAATTATCCTAAAAGAAAGCTTCCCTACTTAAATTCCTCTTTGGTTTAACCCTTTCGTATCAATTATAAAAACAAGCTACTGTATCACTGTATCGATAAGAATTTACTTCTCAGTGAGATAGGCGACCAGTTTCGCAAATCATGATGTAGTAAACATGTATGTATCAGGTTGCGTGATTAAAAACATTTCAGTAAAAATTACTTGACTTACTACAAGCTGTTTAATATAGATTGATATAGAAAGTAATTAGATATTTGTCATTTTCGAGGGTATATAAATCTAGCACCTTTGTAAGCTCGTTTAATAGTAAAAAATTTTATCGGTTTATCGAGGACTTAGAGAAATTGCTACGTTTTGAAATTCACTGAAAGGGTGCCCAAAAGCATGCTACAACATGTTATAGGATAGAAGAAAAACACTGAGAAATATATAGGACGTTGCATTGCATACTTTAAGACCGATTCTCAGTTATTATTATTATTATTTATTAAAATTTCTAGATTATAAAAATGTTTACTTCAGTACATGTGGCATTGCAAATTGCAACCTAAACTCATTTATTTTCCAGCAGGTCTATCTTGGAGGGTAGGTATGGCTGTTGCCGTTGTTATTTGTTGTTGTATTTTCGTTATTTGTTTTGAGTTTAATGTTCTTATAATTTTTTTTCGTTTTTTTTGTTTAATTATTTTCTCAGGTACCCATAATCAATTAAAGTATTCTCGAAATCATGTTTTTAACATTTAGCTTAAAGAATGCGGTACACTTGCACAAAGAATTGAAAATGTGATTGATTCCCCTTATTACGGACGTGAAAATATTAGGAACATTGTATGTATTATAAATCTAGGTTTGTAAATAACTTACAGTAAAAATAACAGCCTGAAATAGTGAATTTACTAAATTTACTGAATTTATGACTGCTTGCTCATTAAATCACAATTACTGAGGCAAACGTTCCTATGAAAGTGACAAGATATAGCGGTACGATCGGGTCAATTTTTTGTCTATATATTTATAATATCTTTATAGATTTTTAGTGAAAGTTTCATAGTGATACCACCTCCTAGATTCTAGACAAGCCCGACCACTGTGCCCTGCATACAAATGTAAAAATTGTTATGGAATATAAAAGAAATAAATATCATTTTGAGTAAACGTAATTATTTTCTTTTAGGAAACCCCTATTGAAGATCTAAATACAGATAGATTGGTCTAGAATTTATTGTACAATCTATATTTTATAGAAGTTACGTCGTCAAGAGTTCCCATTGTACTTGTTTCCCAGATAACAGCCACCGGCACCTGTTATCACGCTTGCCCGGCACTCGATGATGGGTACCGACTGATAGGTGGAGGCACTATATAGTATACTATATGTGTAGTGGCCATTAAAGAAAACCCTCACCTTAGACCCGACCCCCGATTCTTGGACACGCGCTGCTCCAGTGAAAAGATTCCGCGAGACTTTTCGGAAGCCCCGACCGGACCACGACCCCCGAAAACATCAGATTTGTGGCGTTTTCCTTCGCTGATAAGTGTGGGCACGTAACAATATTAACTAATAATAAAATAATCCAGAGAGGCACACACGACGATTCGTTATCGCCGGCAGACGAGCCCCATTATGAGGTGAGCCCAATCATCCATCGGTGATAACTTTCGCTTTCGGCGCGAGACGAGCTTGCGCTTGCCCCGCTTTGGAAACTATAGAAAAATCCACTTAAGGCGGACGCAGCACCTTCCGATTGACACTGCTTGGACTTGCAAATTAAGGTGTTCGTCCGCCGTACGCTGCGTTAATTTTTTCCTTTTCTATTTGGTTTTTGGGGTCAAAATCCAACTTCAACAGGTTACACTCCCCAAAATCAGCCTGCTTATGTACACTAGTTAATGCAACTTAGTTGGAGTCACCACGTAGGCACTGCCCCGCCCACTTTCGAGCTAGATCTTACATCCAGTGACTTACCATATTTGCTGGAGGAGGCGATGGAGGCGAGGTCAAAGTACTTGTAAGTGGTGCCGGCCTGCGAGAAAGTTTTCTCGAACTGAGCGAAGGGATTGGCGCCTGTGGGGGGTGCACAAAGGGGGGGTTTGTTATGTAAGGGACAGGACAACGGGATCTGGATTCTGGATCTTCCGATGTTCTCCGGATGGTACACCTACCTGACATCTTATTGGGGACACTCTACTGAACTTATTGCGGACGAGCAAAGCTAGAAACTGATTGGAGAAGCGAGACCGGATTGGAGCTTGCCCCAGTGTGGCCAGACGAAAAATTGCCTTTCCCCCCGAACAATTTCGAACAGTTGAGCTTTCCCGCTAAATTCAAAAGAATGGTTAATTTGCAACAGGTAAGGGAAGTAATACCCATTATGATGTTGTTAGCGTTGGGAAAGATAATTAGCATGTATCAATAGTATAGTTATACTGATCTATTTATGTTGTGCTCATTGTCTAAGTGAAAAATAGTTGTAGCAATTATATAAATTTCATTTCTAGCCCATAAATGTATTTTTAGTATTCTTATAAATTATAAACTGCATAATTTTATAAATTTTAAGCTTAATAGTTCCAGAGTCAAGAACTTTCATTTTCAAAAATTCCCGCCAAAATTCTTAAGCCTATCGATAATACAGCTTGATGAATTTCAACGTTTACTAACACTGCTCGCTAGCGGCATTATATTTTGACGTTTTCCAACATCGCCGTATATATTTTTCCCACGCGCACGTTGTTTTTTTCTTAAATTTAAACAAAATAAAATGAACTTACCGGAAAAAGTGGACGTCCCCAAGGATCAGCTGCGCCAGATGCACTGCGAGTTCAATCCCTTGTCGCGCTGCGATGGCTCTGTGATGTACAGCCAGGGTTAGTCTCCATGCCGGCTCCTGGATTTAAGCAATCCCCTAAAAGAGTTTTCTCGTTTTCTGAATCAATTCCAGGTGCCACAGTGGTCATATCCGCTGTGCTGGGACCCATCGAGGTGAAGACCCAGAACTTGAGCATAGATGGCAGCTACCTGGAGTGTAATTACCGGCCAAAGGCGGGACTTCCCCAGGTGAAGGAGCGGATACGAGAGGCGGCCATTCGGGATGTCCTGGAACTGGCGCTCCTCTCCGAGGCACACCCCCGTGCCAAGATGTCGGTGCAGGTGCAAGAGCTGGAGGATCGTGGCAGTGTAGGAGCTGTAACCTTCGATTATATATAAGCTTGATTATATTGATTATTCCGCTTACAGATCGACGCCTGTGCCGTGAATTCCGCCTGCCTAGCCATGCTCATTGGCGGCCTACCCCTGAAATACAGCTTTGCCGCGGTGCATTGTATTATTAATGAGCAGGGCGAGTACGTCCTGGATCCCGACCAGAGTGAGACGCTCCACCAACGCGCCAGCTTCACCATCGCCTTTGATTCCGTCGACGGCAACCTGTTGCTGGTCCAGACAAGGGGATCTTTTAAAATAGCACAGTTCAATGACATCGAGTGCCTGTGCCGGGCAGCGAGTGCGGAGATCTTTCAGTTCTACCGCAGCCAGATAGCCAAGTACCATGGCAGGAGCGAGGCGATGGCGGAAAAAGTGAAGGAGCAGCCGGAAACCATGGAGACGTGAGAAAAGCCACACAATTAGTTACGATTAAAGTTTGATTTATTGCGTAAAGTCCCCGCTTCTGTGGAAGCTGCTTATGCTGCTGATCTGCAGGGGCGTGCCCTTGAGCACCTGGGAGTTGGATTCCTGAATTCGGGCCACCACAAAGTCACCTACGGCCATGGGTTTGGTAGCTCCTTCATTTTCTTCCATGGGTAATTCCATAGCAGGCACAATTACCTTGATATTGGCGTCGTTGCGACCGAACCAGTGCGTGTCTGAGCGCTTGCTCTTGCCCTCCAGGAGGATGAGCTGCTTCTGACCCTCCATTCTTTGGTGCAGCTTTGTGGCCTCCTCGCGGAAAGCGTTCACCATGCGCCTGAGCCGCTCGTTCTTGACATTTAAAGAGACATCATCCTTGTAGCGACGATGGGCTGTGGTCTTCTCCCGCATGCTGTACGCGAAGAGGTAGGCCACATTGTACTGTACGTGCTGGATAAGGGAGACGGTGTCCTGGAACTCCTCCTCCGTCTCCCCGCAAAAGCCGCAGATAAAGTCACTGGACAGGCCCACATTGGGCAACAGCTCCCTGATGTGCTGCACTAGCTCCAGGTACGCCTCTCGGCTGTAACCCCGCCTCATCCTCTCCAGAACCTCAGTATTTCCGGACTGAGCGGGCAAGTGCAGCTGCTTGCACACGTTCGGGCGATCCCGGATGACCCGGAGAACCTCGTCGGAGAAGTCCTTGGGATGTGGGGAGGTAAAGCGGATGCGCATCTCGGGCACAGCCTCAGCCACGGCTTCGAGGAGCTCGGCAAAGGGAGTTCCTCCCATTTTGGGCTTGTAAACGGTACTGAAACCAGGCACAGGTGTGGCATTCGTCGGTTCTTGTGCCTTTACAGCACTCCTGTCCCTGTAGGAGTTGACATTCTGACCCAGTAGGGTCACCTCCTTCACGCCCTGCTCCGCCAAGGCCTTGACTTCGTTAACTATGGATGCCAGTGGCCGGGAACGCTCGCGTCCGCGGGTAAAGGGCACTATGCAGTAGGTGCACATGTTGTCGCAGCCCCTCATGATGGATACAAATGCCGTCGGGGATTCCGAGTTCAGCCTCACGGGCATCACATCCGCATAGGTTTCATCCAGGGAGAGCAGCACGTTGATGGCCGAATTGCCATAGTGTCGGGACACAGCCAGCAGCCTGGGTAAATCCTTGTAGCTATCAGGCCCTGCAATCACATCCACGCACTGTTCCTGCTCCAGCAGTCGCTCCTTCAGGCGCTCCGCCATGCAGCCCAGGAGGGTGAGCTGCAGGGGATGTCGCTTCGGGCTACGCTTGCTTTTCATAGCCCGCAGGTGCTTCAATCGGTTCCAAATCCTTTGCTCCGCCCCATCTCGAACCGCACAGGTCACCAGCATGATGACATCCGCCTGCTCGGGCTCCTGGCAGCGCAGGTAACCATCCTTCTGGAGGATGCTCCACACCACCTCCGTGTCATTGGTGTTCATTTGGCAGCCGTAGACCTCGAAGTGCACTTTCCTCCCCCGACCATTGAAGTCCACTGCATTGAGGTATGGAACACTGGTGTCCACCGGCTCCTCCTCGTTCAACTTTAGCCTGGCTGCGGGTTTCACTGCGAAGAAGTCCTGTAGGCCAGGACCACGCTCAATCCGCTCCAGGAAAGTGGCACGTGCGGCCGGCTCCGGTTTGATTTGTCCTTCTGCTGGTGCTACAGTTGCTGGAGCGGATGTGGCACCTTTGGGGGCAGTGGTGGAGGCATGCCGCACGTGGCGTATTAACGCCCTGCAGCTCCGTTTCATGGTTATTATTAAAAACGAGATTAATAACGAAAGCGAATTTTCAAAATTATGCAAGGCTTAGTGGTGACACTGAACAGATGGTCAAGTTATCGATAAGAAAGGCGGGTGTGCTAGTGCCAAATTTTGCCGCTAGGGGGCTACTGCTGACGTGGAGTTCCTAAAATTTACGCTAGGGGCAGTTAAATTGAAAATTAATTAGTGGCAGTTATTTATTTAACAATTATTTGCATTTTTATTTAAAAATAATTAGAAATAAAGACACTAAAGACACACAATAATGTGGAAACTTGTAAATAATTGTTGTGCCTAAGCTACGATTTACGAAGGCCATACCAAACCTATAGTAATTACTATTATTAGGAATTAATTAATAATTTAAAGCGGAGAATGCATCCCGGGCTTCCTGCACAGATAAACACTGAAAGGCAGCAGCACGGCTGTCCGTTCGGCCGCACATTTGAGGACAGGCCCGGCCAAAACACGGCTCAGCCGTAAGAAATTAGCCCCGGCCTCATTATGAGCTTATAACGTGGTCGGGATAATAATGCCCAGGTGAAGACAATGCAATTGCGCAGGAACCACCTTCGAATGCTCCTGTTTCTGTCTCGGTTTCTGTGTCTGTTGCTGTAGCTGTGTTGTGCCGACACTTTGCGGCTTTGTGGGTCAATAACTGAATAATTGCATTGCCAACCGAGTGTGGGCCATAAATAGAGCCGAATTTGTTGGTCCGTCAGTTGATAATGTTACTAGATTTATATAATTACTCCAAGACAATGGCAAAAGTTAATAATTTTGAGTAATAAACTACGAAATAGGTTTGAATTCTTATAAGTAATTTATTTTTCGTTAACTTAGGCTTAGGTTTTTAGTTAGAATAATTTATGCTTTATATTTAGCTTAGGGAACTCTAAAAAAATCCTTGTAATTAAGATTCCAGCTCTTACTTCTATTAGATGTGAAAATTAGTTCCCTTTTTTTTGGATTATCCACTGAATGTCGCATCTAAAAGATACATAGAAAACTAGGAAAGAGTGGAAATGGAAGCAGAAGCTCACACATATTTTGTAAACACTTACAAGCAGAAATATTTTAATGAAAATGAAATGAAAATTCCACTTTCGGCCAAAAGAATTTCGTAATTACAGCGAAAAAATTCGGTAATTAAATTCATGAAGTTTCTGTCGGCGAATCCGGAGGGAGCCGGAGCCGAAGCCAGAGCCACTTGGGTGGCCCACTCGCATCCTTGTAAGTGGGTCTGCGTCCTTTCTGCTGCTGGGCCTTCTGCTTTCCGCGTTCTGTTGGTTAAGCATTTTCTTGTATTTTGTCGGCACTTTTCCGCTAAAGTTATTTTCCCATGAGTTTTCCCTCTAGTCCGCTGCTATAAATCTTACAGCTCGGTTCGGCGGGGGCATGGGCATGGGGATGGAGTTGTGTGTGTCTTTGGGTGGCGAAAATGTTTGAAAGGGAGCTAAGTTTTACTGGCTTGTGCATACGCCGAGCAGCTTAAGCTCAGGGCTAGTTGGCCAGCAGGACTTATATCTCAAGGAAACTGTCAATAAATAATAAATAATTCAATTGTACAAATGCGTTCTATATTTAGTTGCGGCAATTAATCCGACAATTCCACTTCCGAACACGAACAAAAACGCCCTCGCCAGTTGACAATTTGTGAGAGCTTTTTAATCGTATGAAGTTGGGGGATTAAATTGGGTATAGGGTCTGAAATTAAGTGCAGAAATAAATAATACAATACAAATCTACTTTCCTTAGAGATATGGAGTTTATAATTAATAAATAATGAATGAAAAATAAGACCGATAAATATAAGCGCCTAATGAACCATATGTCTTTTATATATAAAAATGTGAATCGTGGGTATGAGTTCCTTCTGGGGCGACCAAAAATTAATCTTAATTTTTTGTTTACTTCTACATTATATCTAAATTATTTTGCTTTATTTTTCAAGTCAATCGGAGTAATAGTTTTGGAGATAGAGTCCTAGAAAGCTGTAGCGTTCTTACTTCTTTTTCTTTAATCTCTGTTTAAATTTAAAATACATTTATAATACTCCTTAACTATTAGTAATTTATGTATTTTTAATCTAGTTAGGTATTATAAATAATACTTAGTTATTTCTTTAAATATAACACTTAAAATTATTACTTAAAAGGTGGCCTAACTTTTCGTCTTGCCACAATCGCCATTTCCATACCAAGAAATACCCCTCAACCTCCCTGATAATACAAATTTGAATGTTTAAATCCCACCGAGCCACACCTTCGTCAACCTTCTGCCCCCCTGCCGTCGACCGATTTTCACCCACTTTTCCACATCGGAACCCTCTGATTCCACCACCGAGAACCCACCAACGACACTTTGAGGCCCCATAACGCGGGCACACGCATAATGATCCCCCGAATGGCTCAATGCGTGGCCCCGCGCGCGCCAGCCGGAAAAAGTTTACTTACAGCTTACAGATTTCTATTTTTCGGAAAGCCATTTTCCCAACCCTTGGGGGCGCATTTTCCGATGCAAGACAGCGGGAAAGATTCTGCAGCTGTGGGGGGGAAGCGGTGTTAACGGCTCTGCTGAGAGTAGTTCTCCCCACGCAAAGGCAAAAAGAAAAAAGAAACAAAGAAAGGCAAGCCAATGTTAATAGAAAATGGTTCCTTGTCGTCGTCGTCTTGGTTGTCGTTAAATTGAAATTGTCGCGGAAATAAAAATTTGCATATTTTAGCATTGATTTTGGCTCGGGGTTGCCGCCACTATATGCCCCCTAGGGATCCCTGTCGGTGGTGCACTCAATAAATTATATTGACTTTAACTTATTTTAAGACAGATTTAATCGGGACTTGGTAGGGAATATTTTTGTTTCTACTTATATGTAGTTGAAAAGATATTTAAAAGAAGGCTTAAATAATTTTAAGGATAACTCTCTTTTGTTTAAGTAAGAAATTCTTTTTTGGCAACATAATTTGTGGAAAATTAAAACTATTTAGTTAGCTTACAAACTGATCTTAACTTTTCTGAACCCTCTCCCCAGAAATACCACGTCGTATACGCAATATTACAGTAAATAAATTTACTCTAAATTAATTACAAGCGAGTGCATAAACCAAACAAAATCCAATTGACCAAAACAGAGTGAATAGGGAGCGTCCTGTGTATTTCTCATTACTGGCTGCCAGTTCCAGTTGCTGTCTCTAGTAAATCCTGGCGCTGTCACAATAAAATCCACTCAAGCTAAACATACGTCAGCGGTGACGAGCCTTGGTCCTGGCCCCGACTTTCTGGTCCTGCCTGAGACCGACTACGAGTCCGAGTCCTAGTCCCTGGCCAAGTCGCACAAATTTATGCCCCAGAAAAGGCAAAAAAAAAAAAAACAGAGGCAATCTCCTCCTCTTTGGCGCTGGCAGCAGTGACTCCAAGGCGCAGGATATAATACCAAACTGCTCATTGATTTATTTACGAGCTCCACTGATGGCCCAGAAGCTGTCCATGGGCGGGGCAGATGCAGCAGCTTCCGCTTACAGCCAGGGATGCAAAGACCTCTAAAACTAATCCATAAGTTTAGTTATTGATTAAAGTTAGAAAAAGTAAAGAAATTTGATCACAAAGTTACTGGGAATTTTAAAAAAATTATTTGTGTTTCAACATTTTGAAATTAGTATTTTCTTTAATATTATAATTAAGTCTTATGGCTTCGATTAAATATTTATTAATTTATCTTAGCTTTGTTTAAACAATTTTAAGGCCGGAAACTCTTTGATTTTCCAACCCTGCCTCACAAATTGCAGCTAAATTCTTGCTTTTCCCTCGAGCTGCCACTGGACAAGGCTGCCATATCCCATCTCCCATCCGCATTTTAGCATTTTGCCGGCCCTCCTCCCTGCTTTGGCCATCGTCTTTGTCCCTGCGCCTGTGACTTACATAAAGTGTCCTCGACTTTCGCAGAGGCGGCGAGTCATTTAGGCGTAGGTCGTAGATCTTGCCAGGCAATGGCTTTTGACACTCAATGTGGGCTCTGGATCCCTACACTTGAATATCCCCGCCATTAGGGCGGCAGAGAGGACTTTAAGGACCCGGGATGCTGGAGGCTGGAGGCTGGATACCTGCGGTGCTTGCTGGTAATTTTCATTGTCACGTGGCGGTAATTACCGGTGTTGCAGACACAAACACAGACACAATCGCAGCTGCAGACACGCGGCCAGACACGGCGACACACAGAGGCACAGAGACATTGAGTCAGTCATGGCCGTGGCTTTGAACTGCAAAGCGTTTACAGTGAAAGAAAAATTATATTTCAGTGGGAGATAATTACAGGGTTTTATAAGATAAATTTTGGGGTGTTAAGAGAGATTTTTTCCTAATTAAAAATTTTCTGTTTCGGGTTTTGTTCGGGTTTTTCAGAAAAGTGGATTTATTAATATATTAATAATAATATTTAATATTCTTTGTATATAATTATTATATAGACCATTTTTAAGGCATAAAGTATATTTTTTCTTTAATTAATTTTTTAAAAATCTAGAGAACCTTTTCCTTTCTTACAGCTAACATTTGCAACCGCAGTGCACCAGCAGGACTCGATTTCAGTCAGACTCTGTATATGTACGCTTGTTTATTCGTATGTTTATCTGTGTGTAAGTGCTGTGTGTGTGTGTGTGGGCTATATCCTGTGGCGTCGCGACGCGCTTTACAATTTCAATTCATTGAATTTTAACAGCGCCTGCAGCGTCCTTGCCTGCCAGCCAGCCAGCCTGCGAGTTAACCGAAAGTTTGTAAAACGTTATGTGCAACATTTGCTGTCATGGCGGCGGCATAGAGGGGGGTACGGGGGACAGATCCTGGGGGCTATAGTCCTGATCCCAGGCAGGCGAGGTCCATTGTCAATGGCTTCGTGCAGGTCGGCCGCTGATATTAAAACGTGTTTTATCACCCGCCGCCATTTCGCGGCCGGGTATTCATTCCAATTGCGGCCAGATTGCACTTTTCAAGTGCGTGTTAATGCACTGCGTGTGTGAGGGGAGTGTGCGGTATCGGAATCGGAATCGGACTGCAGTTATAGGGTATGGGATTTTAGGGGTAAGGAACTTAAAGCTGACGCAGCCCCCCAAAAGCAATGGCTATTCAAATTAGAGGAACGAGCTGGCAAATGTCACAGCGACAATCTAAACAAAAAACAGGACGAGAAAGCCAAGCAAAAGGGTTGATGGCCGAAAGCACAAAACAAGTATTTAGAGGAGTGCACAAAAGGGAAAGGGTTAGTACACAGGGAAAATACTAGTGTAGGGTTAATTAAATATATTAAAATTAAAACTAAGAGGTTTTATATTTGTTAAATCCCTAATACTGATTTGTAAAGGTTTTTACCCATTTAGGAAAATGCTTTCTACCGAAAATGTGTTATTTGTAAGACAATGACTGAGAACTTGATAAAATTCTTAAAGCAAACTTGATATAAAGCATCTTAATCTTGAGTTTCTTATTTAAAATATTATGTAAAGTCGGTATATTATGAAACCACTTAAATAAACTGTTATTTATGTACAAAGTTTAGAGATTTTGGGACTTTGATACCTATATTTTGAGCAATATAAAATTTAAGGTACCTTACCATTAACCATTCTTATTAACAGATAATTTTTCTATTAAGTTAAGAAGGTTATGCTTAATAGTCTTTAGTTTGATAATAAAACACTTGTGTTTTTAATTATTTCTGTATACATTTAAATAATTTTAAACACTAAAATTATATTTAATAACTTAAAATCTGAATAATTTCCAAATTGAAGGCATACCTTTTCCCTGCAGTGTGTATGTGTGGGAGCCAAGTGCGTGTGTGTGTGGCGTATCCTAGCAGCAGCTGTTGTTTGTCCTTCGCCGCCATTTTGTGCGAGTGTGCGATTGTGTGTCTGTGTGTGTGTGGGCATCCCTTTCGCTACCCGAGTCGCTCCCGAGTTTGTTACATTTTCGTTTTGCAATTTCATTAAATTCCAGCATCCGCCATAAATCTTCCACTCTTCAGCACGGCTTCTGTGCTTTGAAGCGATAAAGGTATGTCTGCTTGTTTGTCCTGCGAGTATCCTGCGATGCCTGTGTGTGTGTGTGTGTGTGTGTGTCAGGATCCCAACGTAACCCAAAATGGCCGTTGAAGTGGTTGAAAGCGATTACGCCGACTGCCAAAGGTTGACACACACGCGCCCGACTGTGTGTGTGCGTGGGGACCTGTGTTTAAATGTTGTATGAATGAGCTTTTCGGGGGACACTTCCCACTCGTCGGACCCACACGGGACTGGGAGTTATGGGCGATCCCCTACTGCTGTCCAGGAGTTTAAGCTGCCCGACATAAACTTGCCTCAGTTACACCCAGATGCTCTATTAATGTCCTTTTTCGAGGGAACTTTCCCCGCCACATTGACAAGTCATTGAGGGAGTCTTTGCGGCAGTTGCTGAAATTTATACCGTTCCGGAAAACATAACTTGACAACAGATTAAAAGGGCATAAAGCGTGTTCCACTTCTGCTAACTATTTATCTTAGCGAAGGGAATTCCCCGGATTCCCTCACGCCTCTTGCTGAATCTCTGGCTCCTCTGGCACTCATCATTGCCAGTTCATCGACATTCCTCGGGTTCGTGGCATGCAAAAACATTATGACAAGCGCTGGCACCCACTGAAATGCCCAACCATTCAGCCATTCAACCATTCCGCTCTCCATTTCAGTCAGGGTGCAAAAAAAAAAGGGAATGGAAAAAGGCTGAAGACGCAGCTGGTCGGGTTCGTCTGGCGCTTATTAAACTGAAATCCCCGCCTCAAGTGCCTGCTGCCATTGCCGCCTCTGCCTGCAGTTAACAATTTTTGCAAAACCACCAAGCAAATTATTATTGTTTTTCTTTGCCAGCCGGGCTTTGGTCGAGCTTAGAGTTTCCAGCGGTTAAAAAATGCTTAGCGAACAGGGAGTACTCTTTAAAAATATTTAAAAAATATAAATGGGCTTTAAATAAATGTATAAATAAATAAATATAATTTAAAAGGCTGTAAGCTATTTGAATAAAATAATTAAAGCTAAAAATATGTAAAAGAAGCCTCAAAGTATATAGAAATACTTCCAATATTATTACTAAACTTCATTTTAAAAAGTTAAAAATTAAAACAAGATGCTTTCAGGGTATGAAATTATTGACTCCCTCGTCTTGTTTTCGCCTTAACCTTTTTTATAACAATTTCTATATAAATAAAGATGTTAGTACATATACGTATATATTTTTTAAAATATTTTCTCCTTTGTCCTACCGCAGTGGGTTGACAATTCCATAAGCAAAGCGCGGTCTCTTTGTCGCTCCTGGTTCCCCTAACTCCTTGCTTCCTTTTGGGCCGCAGCCTGTGCCTCCTTTTAACCATTTTCCGGCTCCTTTTTCCAGCACCGGCTCCTGCTCCTGCTCCTGCTCCCGCTTCTCCTTTCGCCCCTGCTCCTTTTTGCAGCATTGGAGCTGCGCGCGTGGCGATATAATTGAATGTCTCAGGTGTTTTGTCAGACATTGCTTAAGCCTTTGCCGGGGGATTTTCTACTGATGTCCCTTGGCAGCGCGGATTGCCTTTTTAAAGGTCCTTAAAGTGCTGCCTCCCCCAAAGGCAGGCCGGGGCCGTGGAAAGGTTTCGGCCGTGTGACATTCAAATCCGCGCCATTTCATTCCACACCCACGACGCCAACGAGGACGCCTTCACCTGCCCGGCCTAATTAAAACATTCATCTTCATTTTCACCTTTTGCCTAATTAATTCACACAAAAATCAACTAAATTAATATGAAAACCAAGCCAAGAAGCTGACAAGCTGCTGACCACCCCACCTTATTGCCTTCGGTTGTTGTCCCTGCCTTTTCGGACGCTAACGAGAATTAATGGTTTGCAGTGTGGCACACAATTACGACAGGGAAAATCTTAGGTAAGCAGCGGCGAAATTGTCACCAGGCTCAGGCTCTACCTCTGGCTCAGGCTCAGGACAGCCGAAAAACAGAAAAACAGAGAAAAAGAAATAGAAGGAAACACAGCTCCACATAATTGGCTTTGCGGGGGCGGCTGTGTCAAAAACTGCTCAATTTACGCGTCGTGAAATTAATTTATGCCCAATGCAATAACCTCGGCAACGTCAATAAAATACATTAGGGCCAGGAGTCCTTAGGTGGGGATTGGTTGGTCCCTGTACTTTGACAGGGCTGGTGGCAGGGATAGTGGCCTGAGACGATTCTGCTGGGCCTGGCCCTGGACTGGGCTGGGCGCTAGGTTGGTCTGGGACAGACGGTTGCCTAATTGCGCTTTGTCAATTTGAAATTAAAATTGCCCGTTATACACAAACACACACGCGCAAAGGGAGGTTACTGAGAAAAAAATCTACATATATATATAAATTGTATAATATATTTAAAAAACACATGATAGTAACTTAAATAGTAAATATAATAGCATTCTTCTTACTTTAAAAAACATTAATCAAACGCAACTAACAAAGATCTTTTCACAGTTTTCACCTAGACCCTTCTGAGATTTCTAGAGCACCGCAAGCGGTATTATTCATATTATATTATTATTATTATTTCTATTGTATTTAATTTAAATTATAGTGACAATATCTGAAAGCTTAGAAGGCAATGTTTTTTAAATACTTAGCATCGGTAATCGTTTCTCTTGTTTTTCGCCTAAATTACCAACTAGATCTAGTCGCTAAAATACTCATTTAAATATAACTCCTACTTTAAAAAAAATATTAACAAATATAATATTATTATTTTTCAAAGTTAACCTTCTTTTCCCTCAGTGTCCGCGCACCAACACACGCTTCCCGGTCATCGCTCCACACGGCGAGCGTAAGAAATGCGCCTTGCAAAAAAATTTCCATAATTTAGCGATCTAAATGCAAGTGGCGCAATTGAAGCGTAATTAGACTCTGCCAGTCACTCACCCCCGGCGGAGGCACACACACGGAAATAGGGCTGGCGCTAATTGGTTTCTGGTCAGGATCGCTGGCAGGGATGCAGTATCCAGGCTTTCATCGGGGCGCCGCCAATTAAAAACGTGCCCACATTATGCTTTATTGACTTCTCCCGCCCCTCGCCATACTCCCCCATTGGCACAGGATTCTTTCGGATGTATCTTCCAATACCCAAAGGACTCGCTCTCTACCTGGCAAAGTGGGAGGAAAAAAATAGAGTAAAGGGACAATGGTGGGCGTGCCTTTTAGCAATAATAACGTCCTCGGACGGCCATAAAACAAATCATACGAGTTTATGGTCACCTTACCAACATTGTCCACTGCGAAACTTTATCTTTTTATATGCGGCATTATTGCCACAGATTAGACACGGGATTTAGTACAATGCCCTCCGCACAGGTGGAGAGTGAGCGGCGAGTCCAGGCGGAGGTCCTTGTACGCATATGTGCGTATCTACATATGGGGGTTACCATTTTTTCGATAGCCAGCAGAACGAATTAAATATGACCATTTGTATAATGGCCGAGACTCGAATTGGAACTCGGAGAGTAACTCCGATATCTAATACAATTATGGCTGGGGGAGTGGGAGTGGGCGATGCTATGATACTATGTATATCCGTGTACGTATGCGAGGATGTGTCCAGGACAAATTCGAATGCAAAATGCATGACGTTTCCTGTTTAATTTTCAGCCGGGTAAGTGCTCCGGCTTAACTCCGGATCTGCAGGATGGCCAGCAATGGAAACACACAGAACAGGATTGGTCTGGGGATTGGCCTGGGGTTTTGTGATGGTTTTGGGGTCTACGGCATTGAGGGGTCCTCGAAAATGGTATCACAGAGATCTACAGCCTCAGGACATATTTTTCACACAATAAAGTGTTTAGTTGATGGCACGAAATAGTTGAGATACATTTGGGTTATCTATGGCTATAACTGGAATTGCTTACTTAAAAAGGGATAACTTTTAAAGGAGATGTTATTTACAGTTATTACATTATTGAAATGAAGTATATTGTTTCTATAAAGAGAAAACAGCAGAAGTAGGAATTTTTAAGAAATATTAAAAAACTTTCTATCATATAAAAATAACAACTTATTGCAAATGTTTTACAAGCTATAATAGTAAACTTACTATTAAAAGTAATTTATATTTTAAGCAATAGGATTTATGATAATTTTGTAGGTAACTTATTATTTTAAAATTGTTTGTATTGGGCATTTTAAAATATACTTATATTTATTCTTCCTTCTTTTATTTCATTCAACGCGTTTGGCGTCGCCTGGCTAAGTGTGCCCATTTATTTTTTCTTAGAAAATACATTAAAGCTTTTCAGAAGAGTGTTTACATTGCATTAAATACTGAATTATATATATTACATTTATTAATAGCTTTAAATATTATTTGAAACCTTATGTTGTACTTTTTTGTATTTTTAAAGATTTTAAGCTTAAATGTAGTGATGTCGCAATAGGAAATACTAAGGAAAACGAAAAGCTCCCACCTCTATTACAATACAGTCAGCCGAGATTTCATTTCACTCTTAAAGGTATCTCTTACCTGCCAGACCTCTCCAAGTAGGACAACTGCCACCGTAGATTCTAATTTGATGAAGTTATTTGCGAAGCAACTGCCATAAATAACAATTTTTAAAGAAAACGGAAAAGCGACAAAAGCCAAGTTAGCAGCAAAGAAAGCGGGCGGAGGCGAGCAAATGTAAATTAGAAGCCAACTGTGACTGTCTAGATAAGAATGTACTTATGTATATATCTAAACGGGGGAATGTGGGGCTGAAAGGTGGCAAAGGAAGCTGACACACCCGCAGCGACCCTCGCCCGGAATGCGGTTCGTGCTCGACTCCCGTCCCGGCACTTCGTCGTGGGGCACCAGTGTGCGGCATTTTATTTCGCATTAAGAGATTAAGATCAAAATTAAAATTTAAATTACCACGCGACACGCTGTGAGTATCTGTGTTTGCTTTGTCTCTCCCAGCTCAGCTTGTGTTGCCTTTTTGCCTTTTTTGATTGCCTTAAATTGCTGCAATGGCGCTGGGAATTCGCAGGATTCTGGCGGATCTTCGGCGGGTATTTAAAAATGAGAGAGTGTAATTAATTTGTGTGAATACTTACCTGGCAGCGGCAATGAGAGTCGTTGATTGACAGACAACTTAATTGGGTTTCTTGGAAATCATCCTGGAGAAACTTGCAATTAGCTAGCTTGAACTTTGTACGCCGTACTAAGTCCTTGTAAGAGATACCGCCACCACCGCTAACGATTCAAATACTGGCATGGAGGCTGCAACTACAGCTGCACAGGGAGAAAAACTACATTAAGTATAAGATTTGGAATAAAAAACAGTACAAACAAAGGCTAGTTTGGCTAATTTGCTTACAATTAAATCATCAATTTGGGATAGTATTTAATCACGTTGAAAGGCAAGAAGAAGTAAAGCTAATATTCTTAGAAGAATTTACAGAGCTTAAAATGGTATTATATTTTGAAAATATTTAGTGTCATATAATAAATAATGATGTAATAAGATATTTTAGCATTATTGCAACCTTAATTTTTAACTAAAATAATTTGAAGTATTTTTGCCGCGTGTCCCGCTGTTATTCTTCAGAAAGTATATGTTACTGAAACTTGCCGCAATGTCAGCATCAGTATCAGTCTGTGTCTGCGGCTGAGACACAGCCTGAGTCCTGCGTCCTGAGTCCTGGATCCCTCACCCACCTGAGTCCACCGCACACCCCCCGGGGGCCGCAAAAAGGGCTGCAAGTGACGCAATGCAAAATCCTTACCACAAGCTCTAGAAAAATTTATGAGCACTCAAGTTGATTCAATTTAAAATTTCTCTATGCGGCTGCTAACCCAATCCCTTGCCCCTTTACTTTCTTTTTTTTTGCCCCTTTTTGGTTACCCCTTTTTCGCCCCCTTTGCAAATTTTCAGCCTTCAGTGGCAGGCCCCGAAAATGTGACGCTGACGTCTCATTTTTATAATTAGGCTAAGCCCAGGCCCAAAGCCAAGTTGCCAACTGTGCCTGCTTTTCTCTGATTTTCCCCGCTTTTCCACACAGCTTGGCCTGGTCTGGTCTGTTGTTTTGGTCCCGGCTAATTGTGTGCGAGGGTTGCGAGGCGGCTTGCCGTTGCCACGGACTTCCTTGTGAACTATATGTATATACTACTATATATAGTGTGGTCACACAGGAAAAAAATTTAAAAATTGTGTTTTGGAATTTTGTTAAATAAACCTATATTTGCTCTTGTCAATCTCCTTTACTTTATATTTAATGAAATATTCTTTAGACAATAAAATGAGTTATTGAAAGTGTTATGACACTACATTGTTGCTTTCATTACCTGAAGTAGTTTCTCTCAGACTAGTGTGACCTTGCCTTTTTAACCGAAAAAATCTCAAGTAAGAATTATATATCATTATTCCTTTATGCGATTCAATAAAGGGCTTTGTCAGAACACCTTTAGAGGTGCGGATGCATAAATACAATATTTTTTTCTCTGTGCAAATTGGCTTAATAACAATGCAAAACTTTGCCTGTTGTTGTTTCAGACATTTCGGGGGAAATCCAACAAAAAATTAGCAACTGAAAACAAAGACTGATGAGAAGCAACTAAATTTCGCAGGCAAAACGAAAAGTTTCTGCGCAATTTTGAGTGGCATCAATTTTGACATTTACCTGCAGAGCGGCGCAAGGGAAAGTTCTTGCAGTTTTCCCGCTAACTGGGCACCTTTCCCTAAGCCGATTTCAAGTAATTTCAGCTCTAGATTGCTTTCTTTTTCGGCTGCAAGTTGCGAGGCGAAAACTTTTCTTGATATGCCCAATCAGGGCGGGCAGGAATTACTAAAAAAAAAAGAGAAAGAAAAATAATACGGAGAAAATGCAGGGCAGGAAAAACTGCAACTAAAGTCCGGGGCATGGAATGTGTCAGGATGTATAAGTCTGTAAAAATTCCAGTTTGGCTTTTGTTGTTCCCACACCACCAGGGCTGTTGTTGTTTCTGTTTGGGCTGGAAAAGTTTTTGGCGCAACGGGTGCGGAAGTTGCAGCTGGAAAAGCAGCGGGAGTGGTGGGGCTCTGGGGCGGTGGGGCGGAAGTGGCGCATGCAAAGTGCAAAAGCTCGTTGAATATGACCGGGCATTAAAGATGCCATAACCGTGAGTGTAGTGAGTGTGTGCGAGTGTGTGTGGGTCGGATGTCAAAAGTTTTGTTAAGTAAAACCTCATGTGCATCTAATTAAAAATATAAAAAACTTTATTTTAAAGCCGCCAAAGAAAACTTTGTCTCCTGCGGAAATGAGTGTATGCCCGAGTGTGTGTGTGGGCCATAAAGCGCAAGGATTGTTGCCTCCTGCCTGCCGCCAACGTTGTATTTAAAAGTTCCTTGGCATGTTTATCAGCATGCATGTGTAAAAGGATTTTTCGCAAATGAGCTGCCAAATTGGCGTAACTTGCTGCGTGGAAGGTGACAGCGCCATCGTCACAAAAAATAAATACATGGAGAATGGAGAACAGCGAATGGAAAGTTTTGTGGAAAATCCGCATGCTTAATTAGTTTCTTTTCAGCACAGCAGGAATTGTCAAGTAAATAAAACTTAGTGGGGAAATCGTCAGGGGAGCTCATATCAGGCAAGTTCGGTGTATAACTTGGTTAATAAATATTTGTGGGGTTTAATAATTAAAAGAGCGAGCAGTCTTACCCCTAAAATAATATAATCTAAAAGGAAACTTGGTTAAACTTATAAAATAAAAAAATGTAAGTTCAATCTACAACCTCAAAACAAATAATTTTGTATCATGTTTCCTAATATGGTTTTTATAAAAATAGTTATCTTCTAGGGAGTTAATAGAGGCAATATATTTCCAAATATTTTTCTAATAAAAATAATATCTAAAATTTTTATTAAGGACATAATTTCACGTCCAACCCAAGCTTTTAAGCATCTTAATTCCAACCCCCTTACCTCTACCAGAAAAAGACCTCGAGGCCTCGAAGAATCAGCTGCTGGCGACAAGTCAAGAGCTTAATGGTTTGCTTTTGACAACCAAATGCTCACTAACAACAACGGGGAAAAGTATTGGCAATGTTTCTGGGTCTCAAGAGGGGGATTCAGGCGGAGGAATTCAGCAGGACGAATCAGTGGGAAGATTTAGAAGGAGTAGGACGAGTCCTGGGCACATCCCTGACCGTAGCAGACAGATCTACTGACAGTCACAGCCGCAGCCAGTTTGAGTGACTGACTGGGCCTTCGACTTGCACAGAGAGGCCATCAGTGCGCTCCTGATTCTCTGGTCCTGACCCCATCCTTGTGGTTTCGTACCTCCTCCTTTCCTTCACCCCCTTGAGGTCATTAATGCAGCTGGAGGCTCGAGAGCAGCCCGCCTTAAACCTTTTCGGGAGACCAACCCAAAATGCTTTGCATTTCTGCTTTGCACTGGTGGCCGCATGTCCTGTGACTTTTCCAGACCCTGCCCGCTTGGAAATTTTCCGGACTGATGGAAACTCCCCGGATTTATCCCCACCCCTCGGCTTCGATGGCGGCAAAAAATAACAAACGAGCACAACATGAGCTGAAAATAAGATTTTTGAGTCATTTCGTTTTGTTGCGTTTATGGGTGTGTGTGTGTTTGAAGGTCCTGCGAGTGCGTGAGTGTGTGTGTGTGTGCGAGCAGTTGTCCTAGTCTTGGTGACATCGTCTGGCTGACTCTGCGCCTCACTGGCTGATGTATTCATGAAATCGTGTGATTAATGGCTCGCACAACATTTGCACACACTGCTCCTGCTGCTGCTGCTCTTGATCCTTCTTCTCCTGCTACTGCTCCTGCTCCAGCTCCGGCTGCTGCTGCTCCTTCTGCATCCTTGTGCTCATCCTCGACAGGCGGCGTATCTGTCTGCGTGCAGATAAACATACCAGACCCTCTACCCTCTGCCCAAAGGCACTTGGCGAAATGCAAGCAAAGGACTTTACTGATTGTTGTATTTACTTTCAGTTTTTAAATAATTTCCTACCAATAATTTAATTAATAAATTAATTATTGACAACCTAAAGAAGTTATTTGATTTTTGTATAGGTATGCCATTAATTTTTCCAGTGTCCTTTTAGTCTGTGACTTTTTTCCCCAAGTGCACCCGCTGCCAATCTCCGCCAGCAACTGCTGCGCATGCAAAACCAGCGGAGGATGTGTGGACCGGGGACAGCGGCGACGACGACGACTACGACGACATTGGTCACAAAAATTTTCCGGCTCTGCGCGTTTTTGTCTGCCATTTTATCAGAGCCGGCCGAGCCGCATGAGGCGTTGAAATTAACAAACATCCTGGCCCCCACGTAGCCGCTCTCCTCTGCGAAACAAAAATGCGTCGTAATTAAACCGAATTTAATTGCTTTCCCCCCGTTGCCGGAAAAGGGATCTCCTTGTGCCCTTATAACTATGCTATAATCTTTGACACTTTTATTGCGGCTCTAAAAGTTATTAACTTGATTTAATAAGCGCCTTGGACAGCATCAGCATCAGAGTCGAAAGGAATTTGAATGTTTAGCATTTTACAGTGTTATCTGAGGGGAAAAGTTTGCCAAATGAATTTGATCGCCTTGGCATTCAGAACGTGGCTTTAATTAACTCATTTTTCATTGGAACTGCCAGCGGGGAGCCGTAAGCCGTGTGGGCGAGGGTTAGGTAATCTTATCTGCAAGGTGGGCCAGCCCAGAGAAAGAGATTTCTAGCTCGCGGGCGTTGAGACTGAGGCCATCACTCATCCGGGGGCCCAAGCCTTTGTCTCCCTGCCGATAAGCCCAAGGAATTCCCTTCCCTTTTCAGACCTCAGCCCCCTTTTTTCGGTCTTATCAGCGTGAACAAATTTGAATTCGGAATTTCCATGCCGAATTATGCGAAGCAGCGTAGCCTTAGCTGTGTCCCTCCACTCCTTGGGACTTTAATTTACATTGATTAGCTGGGGGAGAAAAGCCAGTTAGTTGGCCCTTTTTATTAGTAAAGAAATTGAAACAAGGCGGGGAAAAATCGGCATAATAATTGTGCTAAGTCTGGGATCTTTGGATAATTCATAAATATTTTTGCCTATTTTTTTAGCTTGTAAAAGCAGTGTTTTCTTAGATATATCATATAAAAGTGAAGATAAACTGTTAAAATACTTTATAATTTATTTTTTCTAACATTCTTTCTAAACTCCGCAACGAATCGAGCTTAGTTTGAGTTAAATCTGCCACAAAACGTGCTTTGACAGCCCGAGACAATGGCTTTGTCGTCGCTAAAATACCCCAGACAGCGGCCACAAGTTGTTTAATTTTTAATCAAGCTCAAGTTTTTGCATGGCTGCCATTTAGGTGGGTCAAAGGTAAATGCAATTCCTGGCTCGGACCCTCCCAAGAAAGGCCAAAGAAAAGCCAGACACAGATGCAGACACTTTTTATGGGCCATAGAAAGACCTCAAAATTGCAGATTTAATTTTATTTTATTGCACTTCTCCCTGCCAGTCAGTCCTTGGCCAAGGAAAATTGTTTCTTTATGCTGCAGGGAGCTTCATTGTCCCGGCGACTGATGGCATGGAAGAGATTGCTTGAGGAATTTAATCAAGGAAATATTTCGAAGACACTTAAAAAACTCAAGTTAAGTCTGGGGAGAAACTAAAGAAATTCGTATATCCTGCATCGAATGTGGGCTCATTAATAAACATAAGCAACAAATTGCTCGACAAAATCAAAAAACCAAAGCCATTTCCGCGCTCAGTGAGCAGGATTGAAAAAATGCCACAAAACGAGTATAATATTTGTAATCAAACGCAGTCGGAGTCATAATAATCAAGTCGTAAAAAACAAATCCATTTTCGCGCTTGAATAAACAGCCAAAACCGAGACTCTCTTCGGGAGGACCTTCTCCAGACACTCGGGGTCGTAAGATGAGCAGTAAAAACAATAATAGTAATGGCGGAACATTTTTACACCTCTTCCACGGCAGCCACAAAGGGGATCCGGGATCTCGGATAGCATTTTGTTGGCCAACAGTCGGGTCATAAAAAAGCAGTAGGAATTAAGTTGGAAAGAAAGTACAGACCATGGAATACCCAGGCTTTTTGGTGGGTTAAAAAAATGAAAGAGAAGGGAAATAAATGCCTTTCTTCATGCTGAAATATATATTTTGGAAAATATGTCTATGAAAACCAATCTTATCTCAGACATAAATCAATATATATAATTCTAAAGACCAGAATTACCATTTTTTCTATAATGTATAGCTTTTAATAAACCCAATATACCCTTCAAACTCTACAAATAAAAAATCCCACCCGCAAATAGCTCAATGCTCTTGGTTTTTGGCCAAATTTTTACGACAAACAAAGGATGACAACCTGTAAATTTTGCGCTTTATTTAACAGGCCAAATGACAAATCTGTGCATCGGGACTGAGGGCCATTTAACGATCGTAAAATCACCCATCAAGCGCTGTAAATTATAATGTAATAGAAAAATAATAAGCGGGTCGAGATGCATCGACGATGTTATCATCGTAAATCCGAGCGAAGTCGTAAAACGTGGACGCGCAGGAAGGTCCTGGCGTTAGTTTTCACACCCAAACACACAGAGCGAGTGAGAGCGAGGAAAAGCGGATGCAAAGCTCTGGGCATCATTACACTTGAGTGTTTTACAACTTCCGTTGAGTTGAGTTGAGTTGAGTTCTCCAGGGCCATAAAGCGTAATCTTCATGTTTTTATTAGGACGGGCTGGTGGCTGGCTGGCTGGACTGGCTGGGCGGGTTGTCAATGGCATTGAGGACATCAAATTGACAGCTCCTTGGAGTCGTAAAACTCAGCCACTGTCTGGTCGCCCCGTACATATGCTGGGGGTAATGATTGTCACCGGCTAAACAATTAAATCGAGGTTAGGAATGGCGCATAAAAAGCGCATAAAAAGGACATAAACCCGGACTCCGACCCCCGGCACAATATAAACAATGATAATGATGATGATGACGATGTCGTCAACGCATCGTAAACATTTTAAGCTACAGTTTATTTTCATTTGGAAGGACGAGGAAGCCGAGAACATGACCCCTATGCGATCTGTGGCCTCGTAAAACTCTGCTGATAAGACACTCGCCGCTGGCAATGATAATAAAATTATAAGTCACCCCGCCACCGCACATATGTGCCGGGATCCTGGGTTGCTCTCGGGATTTCCCCTTTCTCTAAAGTGCGCTAATCAGCATTTAAAATTAACTAAATGCCCGCCTCTTAAGCCAAACTAGATGAGTTTGGCCCTTGGCCCCGCCCGTAAAACCAGGTTATATAACATAGTACCAGCTAGTCTGGATGTTGGGCCGTTAAATGAACGGAAGATGCGTTTTTCATGTAGCTGCAAATGGCCGGGACTGGAGCAGGGACCGGAGCCTGGGCATGTGTTAACTTGAGACAGGGCCCATAACACTTGAGTGTGTGCCAAGTGACATTTGATTGCTCTAGTTCCAGGACTCCTCTGGCTGGGTTAGCTTGTGTGGTTGGGTAAGTGCTGAGCTGCTGGCTTTTAATGTCCATTAATTGACAGATACAGTTTGGATTTGGATAATTGCCACTTGAAATCAATAAAAGGATTTTAGTTAAGGGTCTTCTGTACTTTTTTTGGGGGTTTAGGTAAGGGAAGTTAGGTATTAGGTTGAGGTTTAAGTTATTATTTTTTTTACTAAAATCATACTCTTTTATTTATGGAATTATTCTTATAAAATTTTAAAGAAGTAAATGTTAAATTTATCTATTGTTAACCATTTATCTTGATTGCTTTAAAATAGTGTTATTTTTTGTTTTTAAATTAAACTTCTTTGTCTTTATCAAAAGAATTAAAAGACATATATATTTTAGGGATTATTTAAGGATTCGCCTTAAACAATCCCTAAAATATATATGTTCAAGTAAATAAAGAATTGTTATGAGTTATTTTCGTCATAAATAAATGCAGTATTTAGGGAATATTATAGCTTTTTGTAAGTACTGCTTATTACCTATAATTATAGAAATATTATTAGTAGGAGGCCAAAGGACTTCAGTATCAAGCGCCTGTTGATCACCAAATTAATATTAGTATTGTATACTTGATTTAATATGTTAAAATACAAATAAAATTAAATATATTACTTACATATTATATATATATTATAATTATATTTTGACTGTAATTGTTTCCTAATAAGGTTTTGTATTTGAAAATACAATTTAATGTCTTCGTTTTTAGGAAACATATAACATATAATTTATTCTCGGAAATATCTGCTATTTAACTCTTAACTAATGAAACATTTATATATTTTCCTCTTAAATTAAACTTTAATTAGTAACTAGTATCCCCTTTAAGTTTCCTAATCTATTGTCTGCCATTTACCTTATTCTGGTTACGCTTTAAGTCCCATTATCATATGGCACCCTCCGGTTTTAATTGATGCCCAAGTTGGAGAGTGCGTGCTACACACACACACAGGACACCCCACAAAAGGGACGCTTACTTCCGCCATTTTCTATGATGAATTGCTACTTTGGCTCAACACACACACACTCTAGCTCTCCGCAGAGAAGATGCGCAGACAGGAGAAAAGGAGCACCGAGATGAGCTGAGTACATATCCAGGAGCAACAAAAAAAAAAGCAACCAGGAAAGACAGCGACAGGACCTCGCATAGATACACATTTATCCAGCTGTCAGCGGGACGAAAAAAGGAGTGCAGCAGCTCCACCGCTGGGCGATCCCTATTTCCCTGGGCAGGTGAGACCGAAACACTCGCCGAAAGGGACACGGGAAGTGCACTTTGCGGGACACAGGACACACACACTCACACTCATTCACACACACACACACTCATCGGGGTGCTTTTGCGCTTATTTATGTCTGGCAATCATAAAGCGCCGAAAAGAGAGCGATATACGGGGAGAGAAAGAGTGAGCAGGCGACTGCAGGTTATGGCCTTCTATAACTCAGAACTCAGAGCTCGCAGCTCGCAGGTCGCAGCTCTGGAGCTCAGGAGCTCGCAGGACTCGCAGGACTCTTGCCGCCTCTTTCTGGCCCACGTCTGCGTCCACTTTCGTTGGCTGCTGCTCCTGCCGCTGATGTATTCCATACAAATTGCAGGTTTTAGTGTTTTTATTTTCGCCCTCCAAAACGGGGGTGAAATGCCCATTCGGGCAGGCAGCCGGGCTGAGTGGATGGGTGTATGGGTGGGTGGGCCAGTGGACGAGTGGGCAGGCGCATCATCCATCAATGGCATTTGCGGCAAGGACAGCGGCGAATGCTCTCGGTGAGTGCTCCTGACGTTTTTGTGTCGCAGACACAACAACACTAAGCGGGGGCCGGGGTGGTTTAAGGATCTGGATCTGGATCTGGCTAGCATCCCCCTTTTATTCCATATTCATGCGACGGCGTCCTGCGGCGAAAATTGTACTATTTTTGTTGCAGAAATAAAACAAAATCAAAGTAAGAGCATCATCGAAATAAAAATAGGTTTAATTTAAAGGTTACGAAGGGAGAGATTTTATTATTTGCCTTAAATTGTTGGTAGCGGGAGAGTTGTGAAGGATTGATGTGTAATTATAAGTGGAGAACTTTTAATGGATTATTCTATCTGAGCTATAAATGCTAAACACTATATTTAATTGGTGATAAAGAGAAGAAAATTAAATGTTTTAGGAGAAAGAGGTAATGAGGAGAGACACCTTTAGGAATAATAAATAAAGTTGATCATCTCAAGCTTCAATTTTTATAGTTAAAGGTCAGTTTAACTCAGTTTTAGAATTAAAATATAAGTAAAATTTAAATATAAGTAACTTAAAATATAAGTAAAATATAAGTAAGTAAAAAATATATTTTATTGGTGATAAAGAGAAGGAAATTAAATATTCTAGGAGGAAAAGGTGATAGAGTTGATCATCTTCAGCTTTATTTTTCAAAGCTTCATTTTTCAGCTTCATTTTTCATAGTCTCTTTAACTCAGTTTTAGATTTAACTCCGTTTTAGAATTAAAATACAATCAAACCAATTTCTAACTCATATTTTTAATAGTAACTAATTGAAATCTAATATTTAAAATATAAAATTCCAAGTACTAACCCCGCAACTTATATATCTCTATACCAAAACATAACTTTCTCCGCGTGAAAGTCTCCTGCCACTCCCAATTTCCCTCCCTTTCTATGGCCCGCCTCTTGCCTATGCCTCGCTATTTGTAAAATAATAACATAAAATATGGCTGGCCTTGAACAATTTACTTTTATTTTATTTTTATTGCCCAGGCAGCAGCCCAGCCTCCGTGGAAACTCTCTCGACTTCAACATGTGTCCTTCCTTCGCATTCTGTGTGTGTGTGTGTGTTTGAGTGTGTGCATTGTTGTTGCGCCTCGCTTTTAGCTTCATTAAATTTATGTTGCAGCACCCTGCCCCCCAACCGGCAGGCAGCGCTTTACACCGAATATCCTGGAAATATCCTGGGCCTAGTTGCACGTGCCGCGTGGCCGTAAAACAGATCGTAAAAGTTTATTACTTGCGGCTTTTGTTACTGTGTGTTGTGCCTCTCTCTCTCTGTGTGTGTGTGTGTGTGTTTGTGTTTGTGTTTGAACCGCCGCCGCTGTCAGCTGTCAAATTGAATTTGTTTATATTGCCAACACACACACACACACACACACAGCTCGCCGCTCCAACAGGTTTCATTTTCACTCCCAGGAATACCCGGAAATCATTGCGTCATGCTGATATTTTGTATTTTAACGCCTACCCCGCCCCCTCTGTCCCACTTGGCCACGCCCCCTTTTTTTCCGGCGCTGTCATCCTCAGGCTTTTGTGTTTAGGCGGCCGAAAGTCAATTTTTGTGTTGGTTTAGGTCAGTTTAGTTAGCTGCCTTTGACAGCTCAAAGTCGAGGTCAACTTTTGTATGCCCATCATCAGCTGTCTCGCTCTCGGTGTGTGTGTGTGTGTGTGAGTGTGCCACACTGTGTCTGTGTGTCTGTGTGAAGGATATTTATGGGGCCGCCGGCCGAGAGACGCGCGGCGGCGTCCCCTCGATGCGACGCGTCCTTGTCAGTTGCCAAAAACATAAAAAATCGATTTTATTATAGCCGTCAGTCTGGGACGTCGTCTATATAGATTTTCTGTCACTGTGTTCGTTGATATTGCCTCTGTCTGGGTGTTGTTCTCCTCTCTCTGTGTGGGTGTGTGTGACGCGCTTAAATTTGCTGGCTTAGTTTAGTTTAGTTAAAGGTTTTAAATTCCGCGGAGCGACCACAGTGCGTATACGCAATGGAATGGGAGTGAATGGGAAGTAAAGAGGTTGCTAGGTTGTTGATAAAGAAAGTTATAGAATAATTAGATAGTGGGACTACAAGATTATATAAATAATAATTTGTTTTTAATTTTCTTACATTTTATTTGACTCTTATACATTGTTGAACATTGTGATAAGTCTTATCACTTATTATTTGAAGACTAACTCAATATTTTTCATAATAAATGATGCAACAATAAAGGTTATAACATAAGTAAATAGTTTGAACCCTAAGATATGATAGCAACCCAAAGAAATACCCCCGAATTTCATCAGTTTTCCATTGATTACAAAGAAGTAAAGCCAAAAAAAAGAGTACAAACAATAAGACCAAAACAAACTACGAAAAAACATAAACAAATCTAATCAAATATTCACCCGCTGAGCGAGAGCGAGAGAGAGTAAAAGCTTTGCAAAGCTCACTAAACCCAAATTAATACAAAACAAAAAAGTTCTCTAATCAAAAGTTGGAGGAATATATGTCAGTCTGCAATATGTTGTCGAGGCAGTGGAACGCAAATAAGCAGATCGCCAGGCAGGTCTGCCAGCTACACAGAGGGCTGGCCAATAAGGTTCTCCTCATAATAAAATACCTTATAAATATCTAAAGTAAAATAAATATATTTAATAGGCTTCTCCCTCAAACTTGGAGGAGGCCAAGCCCTATGCTGATATTCCAGGTCCCAGCAAATTGCAATTAATAAGAGCTTTTCTGCCGGGCGGTAAGCTTTCCAGTCTCTGCTCTCTTAAGAGCACCTCTGATCTCTTAACTTGAGCTGTCTTCATACCCTATTAGGTCGCTATAAAGACAAGCCAGTTCACGAAATGTTTCTCGATCTGAACCGGCAACATGGCAATATCTTTCGAATGCCTAGCATAGCTGGCACTGATCTGGTGCTGACCATGAATCCCAAGGACTATGAGGTGGTCTTCCGCAATGAGGGTCAGTATCCGCACAGAAGGAGCTTCGAGGTAATGGACTATTTCAAGAAGGTGCACAGGCGCGAGGTTTTCGATGGCTATGATGGTCTGACCTCGGGGTGAGTTGGATAAATTATATATTTATTAATTAAATTTAATAATTATTTAATGTATTTATTATTATTTAAGAAATGGACCAGACTGGGGCAAGATGCGAACGGCTGTTAATCCCATACTCCTTCAACCCCGCAATGCCAAACTCTATATGAAAAACTTGCTGCAGGTCAGCGATGAGTTTCTAGAGCGGTAAGTTCAAGAACATCTTATCCTTAGATCCTTAATCCTAGTAAGAAATAATATTTTCCAGCATCCGCTCCATTCGCGATCCTGTTAGCCAGGAAATGCCCGATGATTTCGCCGTGGACATTCGCCACTTGGTGGTGGAATCAATTTGCTCCGTGGCCCTGAACACACATCTTGGCATCTTGGGTGAAAATCGGAACAATAAGGAAATTATGAAACTTATTTCCTCGCTGCAGGATGTGGTGGAGCTGGGCTTCCAGCTGGACATGATGCCACCCTTCTGGAAGTATCTGCCCATGCCCAACTTCAAGAAACTTATGAGGTCCCTGGACTTCATAACGGACTTTTGCGTTTTCCACATCGAGGCGGCTCTGAAACGGATCGAGGATGATGCCAAGGCGGGAAAACTCACAGAGCTGGGCCTCGAGACGAGTTTGCTGGAGAAGCTAGCCCGCTTTGATCGCCAGACAGCTGTGATCATAGCCATGGATCTGCTGTTTGCGGGAGCGGATCCAGTGAGTCCAAGATATCGAGATTAAAGTTCTCTAATCATAATATTTTTTAACTTTCAGACATTGGTATCACTGGGCGGCACCCTGCTGAGCCTGGCCAAGAGCCCCGACAAGCAGGCTCGACTGCTGGAGGAGATCAAGGGCATACTACCCGAAAAGGACTCCCCTCTGACCATGGAGAACATGAAGAATCTCCCCTACCTGCGGGCCTGCATCAAGGAGGGCATTCGCATGTATCCCATTGGCCCGGGAACCCTGCGTAGGATGCCCCACGATGTGGTGCTCAGCGGGTACAGGGTCGTGGCCGGCACGGATGTGGGCATGGCCTCCAATTTCCAGATGGCCAACATGGAGGAATTTGTGCCCAATGTTCGTAAGTTTATTCCCGAGCGCTGGCTGCGGGACGAGACCAACGCGAACTCCCACCTGGTTGGGGATACAGCCACGCCATTTATGTACCTGCCCTTTGGCTTCGGGCCGAGAGCCTGTGCCGGCAAGCGGATCGTGGACATGATGATGGAAATCGCCATTGCCCGGCTGGTGAGGAACTTCCAGATTGGCTTCGAGTATCCCATCGAAGATGCCTTCAAGTCGAGGTTCTTTGTCCAGCCCAATATTCCCTTTAAGTTCAAGTTTGTAGAGCGCGGCGATTAATACTCTTTCGCTTTTCAAGGATATTAAGTAACTCAGGAAAAATATTTTACATGTAACTTATAACCTTATAAAAATAAAATAAAACCTTCATTTCTGATCACGAAAGTTTTATAAATTTTTCTGTGAGTGAACTCCTCTTAACTGTGGAGCTAAAGACTTTCGAGTGCTTCTGGTCACATACACATGTCCTGGCCGCTGGAGTGTCCTCTTGAGCTCACTACACCAACAACATCCACTTGAGGCCACATTTCTTTATGGCTTTCTCCCGAAATAACGATGGCATTTTCCGGCATCTGAAGAGGATGCTTGACAGGGAGGACAAATACTTGCAGCTGTTTGTGTGGAGTCTTAAGGAGTTAAGAAAATACTCGAGTTTGAAGGTATTTCAATGGGGATTTGTACTGGAAAAATAATTTAAATTTACAAAAATACTTAGTGATGGTTTTACTAAAAAGGAATTAATTAAAAATACATTAAAGTGTAATTATAGTAAGAAATTAAAATAAGAAAGAAGATTTTTCCGTCACAGAGCGCCTAAAGGAGCAAAAACTAATCTTATTTTAAATACAATTTTCTGGATTTTGTAGGTAGAAACTTAAATTAATTATTGTTATTTGGTAAATTGTGTTTATTCATATTTTTATGAGTATTTCTTATAAGATCTTCCCTACTAAATATCAAGCCCGAAAGTATGCAATATATTTAGAAGATCGACCGAAGATCGCCCGCTAGCGCCACCTATGTATGAGATTGTTATATTTAGAGCTTGTAGCAATAAAATATATACTTAAAATGAAAATTCTGAGAGAAATATCTACTTAATTAAAGTAAAGTTAATTATAAGTTATTCTAAGGTAAAAATCCATCCCTTCTCGCCACCTGTTTTTATATGTCCTTTAAGCTTTAAATGTGGACAGCACTCACTCAGGGCGGACACTCCTATTGTCCCTAACCCATTTTCCTCCATTTTCCCATCCACTGGCCCTCGTCCACAGCATTCCTTCGTCCTTCGTTATCGCTTGTAGTTGGACAAACAAATGCGCCGACATAAATAATGCAAAAGTATTCATTTTGACATCGAATAGACAAAGTTGCATTGAATTTTCATGTTTGTTCCTGGTCCTGGTTCTGGTCCCGGTCCCTGCTTCTTTTTTATTTCTTTCACTTACTTGTGTCGGTCTTATCGGTTGCCCTCTCTGGGAGTGGGAGTGGTAGTGGGAGCGGGGGGACTCCTGCTCGTATGTCCTGGATTTTATGCTGCAGACCGGACTCACTCGTTGGCCGTCGTCTTGTGCATTATTAAAACTATTCTGATGGCGCTTCCGAGGACGGGGTCCACTTGAAATGTCAATGCTGGACCCGCAGATCCTTGCTCCTTGGCTACTAGCTGCTCCCGGCTCCCTGCTCCTACTCCTCTGTCTTCGCTCATTGCTCCTGTTTCGAGTGCATAAAGTTTTATCGGGGGGTAAACTTTACCCCGCCGCTCCTGCTGTGTCACGTTTCCTTGCCAAGGACTCGGAACTTTTGCCCCGGGACGAAATGCATTTGCAATTGCATAAATGAACAGGCTGCGAGGAGGAGCCAGAGCGGGAGCAGGAGCAGGAAGGTCCACAGACGAAACGAATGGAATTCATTATTGGCCAGGAGATGTCCTGCGAAAGGTGGGTGGGGCGTGGCCGAGGTGCTGGCCTTTAAATTGAAAATGCATGTCAAGTATCGGCTGCACACACAAATCACAGTTTCAGCGCGCATTTCGCAATTTTCGTTGCTCGGTCGTTGGTCAGAAGGGGGCGGGTATTTGCACTTTATGACATGGCACCACCCCTGCCAGTCACCTGCTCCTCCCCTGCACCCCTGGCACGGCCATAAAGTGAGCAATTAGACAATGTCCCAGCCTACCCCCGGCCTCCAGTAGAGGCCTTCCTGCATCCTGCATCTTGGCAATTGGAATTTCGGCTTTTCGCATTGAACTTTGACTTGCCATCAACATTCGGGGGACATGGGTAAGTGCACAATGAGAAATTGTGGTATAATTTAGGAGATAGTATAATTTTGAAGTAAGAGAAGGCCTACGTATAAAAGTCCTTCATAAAGTAACTATTTCCATATCCTTAAAGTCCGAATAAAGAATTTCATAACAAAAGTTAGAACTAAATTGTTTGGATTAAATTCTGAAGATGGAATTGTATAAGAAAACATTTAGTTCTTATAAGAAACATGGTTTGTAAATGCTTTTAAATATTTAAATAATTCTCTAGAATTTTATCAGTGCCTAAATATGGTCCTGGGCCAGCTCCCATCCTCCTCCGTTGCCGACTCCTTGTGGCACATCTTGTCACATGACATGATGGCCGTCCATTGCCGAGCTGCCAATTTGCAACAGCACGGGCGTGGCAAACGGACCACGTCTAATGATGGCATACATAACCTGGCTACCCCGAACGCCTCTGCCAGGACCTCCGCCTCCGCTGCCGCCTCTGACTTGGCACACGCCCACGCCAGGTCCTGGGTGCTGGTGCTGGTGCTGGGTCCTGGACCTACGGCTGGTCCTGCTCCTGGTCCTTGGCAAGTGTCATGTCACACGACGCACTCGGCTCGGCTGGCTTGTCAATTTCGCAGCTGGGCGTGGCCGGGCCGGAATCCTGCCTTGAGCCCCAGTGGCAGGCATTAGCATGTTCCAGCAGGCAGAGTTTAAAAAAAGTATCAACATTGCAGGACAATCCCCCATCCAGGAGCAGTCCTTGTCCTCCTCCTTGCCCTTGCCACCCCCTTGAGGATGGCGACCCGCCCTGACAGGCGTCCATGATTAATGGTTGTCAATGGCATTCCGCTCGGATCGGATCGGCTGGGCTGGGGCCTGTGTTTGGGCTTGTGCCTTCGGCTTGACTTGGCCTGCATGCGGAAAGTAATTTTGTTATTTTAAGAAAAGCCCTCGCAGGCTCTAAGGATTCTGGTTTGCAGGAAATTGATTCACCCCCCAGGCTTCCAGGCTTGTGTTATTTTTTTCCAGACCGCTGCCGCAGGAATTCCCCAACAAGTCGCAATTTCGCAACCTTTTGCGCCCCGCGATGATGCCCCCCCCGGCCCCGAAAAAAATGTACGAAAATACAGGATGCAGGATACGCGGGGGCTAGATGGTGTTAATGGCATTGGAAATTCGCGTGGGGTGGCGGTGGAAAAAATTTAATTTATTATTTCGAAAAGCAAAGCATTTCTAATCGAATTGTATTCCAAATATGCGTTGCATGGGAAATTGAAAAATTGCGTCCCAATTGGGTGGATTTCCTCCGACGAGGAATTGTTTGACTTTCGGGGGGGAGTGGAGGGTGTGGGTGTGGGGGTTGCATAATGCTTATCAGATTGTTTGGCATTAATGATGTCTATGAGGGAGCCGGGGGTTCATTGATGAACAGGCACTTAAGGAAAATGAATTAAGTGATAGCTGAAAGAAATACTGAATAGTATCGGTTACTCATTACCATATTTGTAAATGGATTTAGTTATTAGGGAGTGCTGATAATAGAGCGTTTATTGAATACAATTATTCAACTAGAAAAGGAAGAAAAAATAATTATAGAATAAATCATAGAAATTTTTGTGCTTTAAAAAAAATAAAAACATATTAAAGGTTCATAAGTTTGGTTATCTAAACAAACCCTTTAAAATAAAATTAACTTTAGATAATGGCATTTATTTATTTATTTTTCCATCTTGATATTAAATTACATTTTCAATGCAGAAGGTATGGGTTTTATAATTGGTTTCAGGGCATTTAAAATAGGTTTATTTTTTCATTAATCTATGAGTTATGTTTGCATAATGATATTAATTTACAATTATTACAAATGAGTAGAAATTTGATTTTTATTTTCAGTTTTGTGATAAAAGAGAGCTCAAAGGTAGATTTAATTTGAATTTAAGTATAAAATTAAAGCTAAACCCGAACCACATTTCATGAGAATGTTCCCTTTATTTTTAAGAGAATCCAGAACCTCTTTTTCAAGATACTTCCCTCCATTTGCGGGTTAAGTGTTAACTCTTTAAGCTTAACCCCTTAAAGAGCCCGCAGATCGTTGCTGCCACTGCTTCTGCTTCTGCTCTTGTGTATATATTTTTATTAATTTTCCAAATGAATTCCTGACAACGACAAAAAGACACAGCGACAACGATGACAACAGCAGCGGCAGTGGCAGCAGAAGAGAGCAAGTTATCCTGGCCGCCCAAGGATAACAAAACAAAAAAAAGCAAAGAAATGGGGGCAGCCATTGTCGGCCAGTGGCAGCCCGCTGCTGTTTCCCCTTTTTTGCCGCTTTTTTTTTTTGGTAACTGTTGGCGACATTATTACGTTACTTACTTTACGCCATAAATGTTGTTACGTCATGGCAACCATCCCCGCCACCGCCTCCGCCATCGCCCACATGTGCGCTGCTAAAAAAAGGACAAAACAATGAAATGCGAAGGAGGAGGGCAGGATGCGATGGCTGCCATCATTGTTATGTGAATGTGACGACTTTTTGACTTCCGCCACGCTGATGTGTTTCCGTTTCCTGTTTTATGCACAACTTTCGTCCGTCTTTCGCATCCTTGGTGCCTTTGTGTTTCTTGATTTTTAAAAATGCTTGCCGCTGATGAAATGTAGCCAAGGAAGGATAACTGCCTGACGATTTCACGCCGCGTTGATTCGACCCCTCCTTTCATTCTTTCCCAGGATCTACATCTCCCCAGCAGGGACCGGGACCGAGACGGGGATGTGTATGTGCATCCTCAATTTCCCTTTTATGTTATTTTAATTTTATGTTATTGTTATGACACAATGAAAATAAAATTGAATTGACACTGATGTCCTTGCTTCCTTTTTCAGGGTCTGGAGCTAGGGGTCCACTGATAAGTATATAAACAGAGAGAGAAATGGGTGTGATAAATGCAAGAAATGTATGTTTTAAATAATATTTATCAAGCTTTACTTGAAAGGAAGTTTTTAAAATTAAAAATACAAGACCTTTAATAAGAAGTTCTAAGGTCTATTTATATACAATTAAAAATATATTTAGTACTTATATTAGTTAAAGTAACCTATTTTCATTTATTTTGTGATATTTTCAAAGCCGTCTACGGCTTATTTGATGTGCAAGCTTAAAATGTAGTTAGTTTTTAGCACTAGCACCTTCTTGGAATTTATTTTAAATATTTTCTCTAATTTTTAAGATTAATACAAATTTCTCTGAGTGCACCTGCGAGAGTCCCCTGGAAAAAAATGCGAGTGTGGCAGTTGCCCGTGACGTTTTTATTGCCCGGACACACGAAGTCCAAGTGGCAGGCAGACACACAGGATCACAGGATATTCAAATGGGCCATAAGTGCGGTTAAAGCGCTTCGCTCGCTTGACTAAATCTCAATCCCAATCCCGAAACCGAAACCGAAACCCAGTCCGAATACCAATCCGGCACAGGAACTTTCAATTTTTGACGCTGCCAGCTGGCGACATGACCTCTCACCCAATTCCGCCCGTTAAATCCAGCCTCCCCCAATCGCTGACAATATTATTTGTCGCGCAGGTTCAAAACAATATCATAAAGTAATTTATATGCCTGGCGAAGGACGCAGGACGCAGGACGACGGCAGAAAGGGCTCGCACTGGGGGCGGACGACTGCCACTGCTCCGATGATATATGGGCGAAATGGCTTTTTAATGACAACGACGACAACAGCAGCTTGTACAAATTACAAGCCAGCACACACACACGGAAAGGAGAGGAGAGGTCCTGATTGACCAGACCTCCTGCTGCAGCCCGAGATGATGGTGCGTGGTGTCCTGCGTTAATTTGGATCGTCTTCGGGGCTGCAGCTGCCTGATAAATGGGTCACACGTACGGGTATCCATCGGACGAGTGGATGAGTAGTAGGTGGCCAGATGACTGACTGGATGAGTGCTGTATGTTGTGACGGGGCGCGACTTCATCAAAACTTGTCCCACTAATGGCCCTCAGATTGCCGCAACCTCATTGATTACTGTTCCGGGTGGGGGCGTTCGATTTTCGATGTCACTTTAAGTGGTTTTTAATGGGGGAAAAGTGGGGGAGATGTGGATATTAATACCTCGAAATCCTTTAAAAGAAATATGTAAAAAATTACTAAGAACGTTGAACTGTTTATTATTAATATATCCAAGCATAAGGTAAGAAAACCCTTTTAAATGTCTTATATAAATATTTTTTCAGAATAAACTTAAATGCTGAATTCTTGAACTTAAATCGCAAGATGTTTCTGTAAGTTTAATTATGAATTAAATCTCATAACCTATTTAAATTCTTAGAAACTTTACTGTACTTTTTAACCTTCAATTAAGTTTAAATAAATCTCCTTAAAGTTAATCCTCCTAGCCTTTGTGTTAACAAGATTTCTGGGGGAAGTTCGATTTAGGTCTCCACCGTTCAAGTTGATTTGACACGAACATTTATTTCGCTCACTTTTAAAAATTCATTTGGCCGTGACACTTGGCCGGGACATGAATGGCGAACAAAGCCGAGCCGCCAGAAGGACGGAGCTCCTGGGAGCTTTTCCCCAGGAACCCGGGAGCCCGGGAGCCCGGTGCCCGGAATCCGAATCCTGCTGCTGGCCTCTGGCTTCTGGCCTCGAAATCGGTCTGGCTCTGGTCTGGTTTTGGCCTGGGCTCAGAGTCGAGTCCGACGATGGCCAGGCCAGGCCAGAAATATCCTGGAAATATCCTGGCCCCGGCCTGGTGCGGCTGTTGTGTTGGCTTTGCGCAGATAAGAGAATTGTCCTGTCAACCGGAATGATATATGCGCCAGCGCATTCAAATTGGGCTAACAGACGAACCAACGAACGAACGAGCGTCGGACTGGCCGTGCGATTGAGGATTTTCCTCCAGCCTGCCGACTCCTGCCTCCTGCCCCTGCCCATTTCCATTTCCATCTCTCCATCTCCACTTCGCCATTTCCATCTGCAGGATGTGTTTTTCTCGCACATCAGCGTGCGTTTCCTATGGAATCCTGATGATAGTCCTCCGCCCCTTCTTATATGCTCTCGACCGAGGGGGCATCCTTTTTTTTTGCTTCTTTGGCTGCTGTTTTATTTCCAGGACTCCGCTTTCTTTTTTTCCGAGCGGGTTTGTCGAGTTGAAAAATTGGTGTGAAAATTCAAAAGGAGCTGCGAGTGTGTGAGTTATGCCAGCGAGTGTGCGAGTGTGCGAGGGGTGTTGCGAAATTACTTCGTGTGTAAAATTATGCGAATTGCGTATGGCGAAAAAAAAGTGGGAAAATGCTCACGAAAAAAGGAGCAGAAAAAGGTGAGCGAATATTCATGCACGTAGCTGGGTCTGGGTCTGGGAAATGAGAAAATGGGGTTGAGATGCGGGCTTGGCATCTCACTTTTATTGCATTTCAACACTTGAGTATGCGCGCATGCAGAATTTCTCATAATAAATGTAATAAATAAAAATGTAACCTGAAATGTGACAGTTTCGTTTGAAGGAAGGCGTGGGTGCGGGGCAAATATAAATCCGTGACGCCAGGAAAAAAGGAAAACAGGTGAACCCAAGTGCCTCTCAGCCGCATAAGTTATTAACCAGTCAGGGGATCCTTCCTTCCTCCGCTTGTGTGTTTTAAATATTGCACAGAACTCAAAATTAACCGGATAACTGACAGCTCGGGAGTGGATTCTGCTGTAGATTTTATCCTTTTTGTTTTGCCAGAAAAGGAGTTGAGGGATGACATCATCAGTAGCTTTTCCTCATCGCTTTTCCTTGCCTCGATTTGAGTGATGTCAGCCTCTGGCTACATATTTCCTTAAATTCCCTCAATTATCATCTATTGCTCTGGCATCTATCCTGCCCATCCTGCTCTCACTATTAACTTGGCTATGCTTCAAATTTGTCAAAGTACGCAGTAAATACAACAAAAACCACATGCCAACCTCTCACAAATCAGACAAACAACCAACTTGAAATAATAAGGATTCATCAGGACGAATATGTGATGTTCTTACTGACCTGGTAAGTAAAAAGGCTTTTAATATAACAAGTTATTTAAGAGAATGATTACAGAGAGGTACAGAAATCAGCCGAGCGCCTTGGTGAAGCATTCCGTGAGGTCTCACACTTTGCTTTGTATTTTGTTTTATTTTCGGTAAAAAAGTAACATATTAATAGAAGAAAATACCCCTTAATCACCAACTCTATTACCCTCTTCAATAGAGTATTCCAAGTCAATGATATATCCGAATCCCAATTGTTTCATGCTAAATCAGCACAAAATTTTCAGCGCCACAAAGAGCAGCGTCATCAGTTACAAGTTACAAGTTAACAAGGACAACAAGGACGAGACGGGAATATCGGGATTGCGACGAGGGCCACGCGAGCGATGGGGACAATGAAATAATTGACGCCATTGATGCCATTGCCAAAGTGAGGCTCAAACACCCGAAGCCAGCAGCCAGCAGCCAGAAATCTGAAATCTGAAATCCGAAACAGGCTGCGGCGGCGAAAGGGAGTTACCATATTCTGGACGGGCCACAACGCAACATTCTTTGGGAATTGAGCTCATTATGGCATCGGCATTGCCAGCATCACGAGGACCACGCCTCCATTAGTGTAAAAGCCATGCCCCCGGCCAGGTTTACGCCCCATGCACCGCCTCCTGGCACACGCCCCTCGAGCAGGACTCGTCCAGGACGACTCGCCGTGTGGCTGAAATCGCAGCTTCCAATGGAGGCGTGGGCAGGATCAAAAAGGGAGTGGACTGGTGGGTGGCTGTTAGTCCTCCGGCGGCCTAACGATTTCAAATTGCGTCAAAGATGAGATACTATGGCGAAAGGAGAGCAGGGTATTTCAAGGATTCAAATCAGAGCGAAAGATTTAAGATAAAAATAACAATTATAATAATAAAAATATTAAAAACTCCTTCATATTTTTTATTATTTAATTTTTAAGTTATAAAAGGTTTGAAAATCACTTAGTGATATGATATGATATAAAGTTTTAGATTTACTTTCCTTACTTCTGGACACCTAACCAAAAAAGATCAAAGCCGTATTTATTTTCTATAATCTTTATATATATTTCCAGATACAAGCAAGTGTAGGTGACACAAAAAATACTCTAAATTCTGCCCAAGAACTAGGTATTAATACGGGCCATTCCGAGTGCGTGTGTGGGGGTCCTGTTTCTGTTTTCTGTTTGGGCCAGCAAAATGAGCGCCAAAAGTGCTCTTCTTAGGCGGGAGATTGATGCCCCGGCCAGCAAGTGCCATGATGACTGCCAGGCTTCCATTCCCGCTCCTAGTTCTGCTCCTGAGGAGGATTTCTGGTCCTGCTCTATCGAGCGTTGCGAGGATAACCCATTGCCATTGCCACCACCCATTGAGGCTGCTCTTTGGGGCGTTCAGGCTGAATAAATGGGTGTAAAGGGCAAACAAAATGATTAATTGCCCTGAGCTTTGATCGCCTGCATGCACAGCACACAGCAGAGCAGCAGGAGCAGGAGCAGGAGCCGTATTAGGAACAACAAGGAGTCGTGGAAGGATGTGCCCAACAAAGGGTGCAAAGGATGTTGATGTACATAGTTGTGTACTAGGCAAGGATATGAGAGGACGGGGCCCGGTTCAGCTCAGTTCAGTTCAGTCTCTCTGGCGTTATAACAGAACGACTTTGCTTCCGTTTGAATAAACAAACACGGAAATGTAACCCTTGCTTGTACAGCGACAGCAATGGCAACAGGAATGGGAACAGAAACAGAAACAGGAGCAGCAGGAGTAGGAGTTGGAGCAGCAGGAACAGGAGCAGGAGATGGGCCCAAACTAATGCTGACCAAATGGCCAACGGCTAGCTCAAAACTCCACCCACTTGGTGGGGGAACACTGGGAGAAAAATTAGCTAGAAATGGTCCATTAGCCAAAGCATTTTAGGCCTCAGATTGGCAGAGGATTTTGTAATACTTTTGAGACAATTTTGTGCACATATTTTAACTTTCCAAAAGAATACTTAAAAAATGTAATAAGCTTAAGTTATAACTAAGATAAAAACAAGATTTTAAAGGATAAATTATGGAGATTTAACATAGATTTCATAGAGAATTATTAGAGATTTATAAGATATTATTAATATTATTATAAAATATTTGTGTGATATTTTGACAGCCATATTTTAACTTTTCACTTATAAAAAATGTAATTAGCTTAAGATAAAAACAAGATATTAAAGGATAAATAATATAGATTTAGCAGAGATTTAATAGAGAATTATAAGATATTAAAAATAGATTATTAATAGATTTAGTAGAGATATAACACAGTTTTAATGGAGATTTAATAAATATTAAAAATTTTTTTCATACGGATTTTATAGGAACTAAATACAAATAAAATAAAAAATAGGGATTTAAGGGAGATTTTAATTTAGATTATTATACCAACAAAAAAGTGTTTTACCATAAAGTGAATAATAACCAAATAAATTATGAAAATATTGGTACAACCTTAACTTTATAAAATATGCCATAAAATCGTGCCAGAATGCATTTGAAATGCTTTTTAGGATATTTTTTTCTGCGTGTCCTAGGCAAAGTATCACTCAACAACAAAGCGCATCGCAGCGCGCTTTATCCTTCGAAATCCTCTAATGAGAAGGGTTGAAAATTGCTGCGGTCGCCGCTGCCTTTTGGTCCAGCTCTTGCTTTTGCTTTGCTTTCGCTTTGGTTGCTACTGCCACTGCTCGTGCTGATAACGTGGCCAGCAGCGTTGGTCAGCGGTGGCAGGATAAAAGGATAATGCGGGTCTGCCCAACGCCCCCTTTTTCAGCCCATCCCCTGCCCCTCCCTGTGTGTGTGTAATGTAGCATGGCCGGACTCTCTCGGCCGCTGCTGAGTATTTGTTTTAAAATTACATAAAAATGTGCTGCGCGCTGAAGAAAAAAAGGTCTCGTTGTTGGCAATATGAAAAGCACATTTTAGTGCCATAATTTCGCAGGACATCGTAAACTACTTAGAGCTAGGCCTAGCCCAGCAAAATTTAATGAAAAACGTTCGCCCAGTCATAAACATTAAGAAATTTTAGCCCCCCGGATCCCAGGACGAGCAGGAAAAGGAAAGGGAACTCAGAGCCAGGGGGCGTGGCTGGGCTTGAACCGACGATAAGCAGACAAATCGCTGAGAAAAATACGCAATTTAAATGCATAACACACACAGGACATGCCTAATGCCAATAATAGAAAAGGAAATCCCGTCACAAATCCTTCGAGCGTTCCCTGGGCATGCGAAAAAAATTATGTGGCCTACGTTATGGGGCAGGCACGCCAACACACGCTCACCCAAGGATACACACAGATACGTATGTGGAAAAGACGTTGGAAAATATAGAAAGTAATCTTGCGAGGCAAAAAGGACGTGGCCAACCACCTTTGGCGACATTTTGTTGCAGATTAAGTTCTATTCGCACATGGCTGACTTGAAATACGATACATGCACAGGGAGAAAAGCGATGTGGAAGAGGGAATTATTATTGTTGTAATATTTGAAGATTATTTAACCTTATAAAAATAAAGAGCACCAGTAGGAATAATATATTTCGAAGTTTAAAGAATTATAAACAAGGACTGTTATGAGATATTTACTGTAGGATCTAGTAACAGTGAGACCAGGTCAAGCGAAGCTTGTAGTTTTAATGTGACCAGGCTTGTTTATGATGACAAATCTATATTATAATAAATAAAATGAGACCTACTTGACTTATATTATTTTTAAACTATTAATGCTTGGGAAATATCAATCAATTGTTAATAAATATCCCTAATAAATCTTTTAATATATATACAATATATTTTTCCAGTGCTCACACACACACATAACCCACAGAGCAAGGTGTGTGCGAGCATGTATGGGTGCCTCAAAGTAATTGGGACATCCTGCGAGCATATAAAGTGGATATAAAGTAGCAAGAGGAAGCGGCCAAAGGAGCAGGAGCAAGGAGCAGCCCTAAGGCACAAACATCGCACCGGCTCTCTGGCATTTTTATGCGTTCGAATGTCGTCGTGCCTCATCCGCTTTTCCGTAGCACCCCCCACCCAGAATTTTCCCCCTCATCCCACTATGCCTTATCCCCCTGTCCCACGCCTGTCGGTTTGCCGGGGAATTATAACAATTTTCATGCTACTTTTCTCTTTTTTATTTGTTGTCGCGCTGAGCTTATGATTTCTGAAATATGACATACGAAATGGGGGATTCGGATGTGTTATGACGGGGTGAGTGGCGGAGACCTTGCCGAAATATATTAATAAATTCTTATGCCTCATATTGGATGTGTCCCGAACTTTCGCTATAATTCAGATATTGTTTCTCTGGACTTGTTTCATAAAAAGAATTAAATTCAAAAAACTTCTGATTGCTTTTTGGGCCAAAGTTAACCTGGGCTAAAGGATTTTATTATTGGAAATTTCGTTCTACAAGTTTTAAGTACTTTTAGAAGGTGATAAATAAAATGCTTAAAGAGAATAACTCGAATAAAATAATAATGAAAATTATGTCAACATATTTAGAAATTTGTAAACATTTTTTTAAATATATTTCTCCTCGAAAAAACCCCTTGAAAAGCTGCAACTTTTCTAATTTGATCTCTATAATTCCCTGTCGCATTGTTTGCTCTTGAAACTGAAACTCCACTCCACTCTGCACTGCACTCGTCAGCCATCTATATCTCTAGGATTTAGTGTCGGCCATTGTTGCGGCATCGACATTGTGGGCAGCAGCCGCAGGACATGGGACAGGACACAATCGCCCCGGCAATCCAGCAATCCAGCAAGTTGCAAGGTAAATATAATGCAATAGATGGAATTTTTATCAAATATAAAAGGGGAACCTGGATCCCGGATCCCGGGAATCGAATCCCAGATCGGCGGACTGGCAGGCCAGAAGCCATTTGTCAAATGCGTGGAAACGATGGTCGGAGGGGAGGCGGCGGAAAAGCGGAAAATGCGCGACGCTGAGCCGCAGATAAAACCGTTTCGGAAAAGCACAAAACAAACATCAAACGGGCAAACAAAAAGCGGGCATGAATATAAAATGCGACACACACACACAGGCGGAGAACAAAAGGATGCGTGGCCATATTTTTCACGCATCGAGAGAGAAAGAGAGAGAGAGAGAGCGAGTGTGCGGGAGAGACAGAGCGGGCATATCCTTGCGGCATAATGGGATTATGGCCGATTAATGCATTGACATGTAACGATTTTCGATTGAATTTATCGTTTTTCGGCGGCTCGAGCCATTTTATTCATTTACGCCCACACGTACGCTTTTCGCAATGATATTTGCACGCACGTATACAAACACCCCCCCTCCCTAAATATGTGTGTGTGTGTTTGTCGCTGCGGGTGTTAGAAAACAAAAGCGGAATGAACAACGGGACAGCGACAGGACAACACGGCGCAATATGAAAAACAAAACCATCATCAAATGTTGTCGCTAGTTTTTATTCTTTATTTTTGTTTTTACTGTGGAGTTTGGTTGGGGAGTCCTTTGTGAGTCCTGGCAGGGTTGTCCTTCCTTTGTTTTGAGTTTTGGGTGATAATTAGCTTGATGTTTGTTACGAGAATTTTTTACAAATATATTTTTGGCGTGCTTAAAATATTATTTAATTTTTTTTAATGGTAATTATGGCCCTAGGTTTGTTTGTTAATCAATAATAAGTTTTGGAAGCTTAACTCCATTAAATACTAAAGAAGGCAAAGGCAAAACATCAATATACTCAATAAAATCAATTCTAGAACCATCAATTAACCACTTGACTTTGGCAGAGTATCCTGCAGTGTCCTGGTTCCCTCTGAAGTGAAGTAGTGTCCTTCCAGCGATTGTTGTTACTGGTATTGCAACTGCTATTACCATTGCGGCTGTTGCTGTTGTTGCTGCTGGCAGTGGGCTGCCAAGTGCATTGTTGTTCGCGCTTTTTAGACAATTAAAACTAACAATGCGCTCTCGGCCGGTAGAACAAAAGAGCCCGAAAAAGGACCAAAAAGGACCAGGGGCACTGGGCCGACTGTGATTAACACATGTAAAGCGTGGCAGTTGGCGAAAGCCCAGCGGGGGATGGAGGAGCAAGGGCAAAAAGGATATAGCAGCACATGGGACTGTGTCCGGGCTTGACTTTATCAATTGAGCATCATAAGCCTCGGTGGTGGAAGTCACCGTGGTTACTCGCGGTGGTGGTTCCTGGACGCCCGAATCCTGAATCCTGTATTTCCAATCCTCAATTCTGGATACTGCTTCATTTTCGCTGCAACTGTCGCCAGTGGCGTCGATTAAGTCGTAATTAGATTTAAGGATATGGCACCAGCGGCCCAGCAAGATGATGAATTTCTCCGCAGGCCCTTGGTGGTACACAGGGAGAAATATTTCAGGGAATTGGGCTAGAAATTGGGAAAAAATTGTGTAAATAAATACAAATTTTTAGGTAAGAAATTGTGTGATTTTTTTGTAAGGAAATGAAAATTACGATAAGCTTTAAAGCCTTAGATTTATGGAAAGAAGCTTTAGAAAATGTATAAAAAATTGTTTTTATTTCTCAAACAATTAAAAAAAAATTCTTGCGTTAATAAATACTTTATTCCTTATAGTATTTTATTGTTTACTGAAGGTCCTGACATTGTGTATAATTTTTAAAACTGTTTTCCAAGCTCGTTGTTGATCTTTTTATTTATAAAAGTTCGCGATTGATATTCTTTATGAATGAAGTTTCAAATTAAATATTTTCATATCTTTTAAGAGTGCTAATATAAAAAGCAACACTTTTAGATAACAATTAAATATTTAAATCCAAAGTAAATCTTTTTCTCAGTGCATTTCCTGCTGATGTTTGGCGTTTCGCACCCCAAGGGGCCGCAGGATATGGGAACGGTCAAATGAGCAGTCGCTAGTTGGCAATCGGCAGCCGGGCGGCTTATGGCATGTTGTGCGACGTTATCAGCGGGAGCGGGAGCGGGAGCGGAATCAGGACCAGAAGCTGGCTGGCAGCAGCAGCAGAAGCAGGCAGGAGCAGGAGCAGCCACCCCTGCGTGTGTGTTAATCAGCGTAATGGTCCCATTCCCATTCCCAATCCCAGTGCTCACATGCGGAGCCAGCTGCTGGTGGTCCCGTCTCCGTAAGCTGGCCACGATTCCGCCAGCGACTCCTTCGAGTCCTGTGACTCCAGCAACTCCGGCTCAACTTGCGCATTATTAGCAGCAGCCGGGGCATCCTTTTGTGTCCTTGCTGCTGCTGCTGCTGGTGGGCACTATTAGTGCGTCCTTCGCTCTTCGCTGGCCGTGTCTGTCTGTCACTGGATTTATTGCAATCATTAATCTTCTTTGCCGGACCCTCACCCCTCACTACTTGCCACCCCCTGCACTGCACTTTCAACCCGCCCCCGCCTTAAGGACATTCCCTCCTGCGCCATGCGAGTGCGAGATTTTATTAAATTTTTGTTGCTCCTGCTTTGATTTTATTAATTTGGCCTTTGGTGCGTGGACTAGCAAGCAAAGTAACTATTTTGTGCACTGAGGGAAAAGTGGGGCACTAAAGGGAATTTATTTTGTTATTTAGAAATTAAATTGAGGTAATATTGAGCTTTATTAATGTACCAAACATTTTGTAAAAGGAAACCTTAGAGAGGTTATTTGCAAAAGGCTTGCATATATTTTTATAAAATTAATTTAAGCATTACAGAAATATTAAATAAACCTCTTAATAAATTCTTAAATATCTTTTTCAAGATTCTTAATTTTCTACTCTCTAAACTCTTTTTTTTCGATATTTTTTCATAGTGCCAAGAGTCAGGTTTCTTGGCCTGATTGACGTCTGCCAGAGACTCGCAACATTGCTCAGTTCTTGGCTTATAATTGCTCCTCACTTGAGGGTATGTGGCTCAGAGAAGGAGGGGTTGGACTCTTGGGGGTGGGAAAAGGGAAGGAGAGGGGGTTGGAGAGCAACGAGTGTCTGGTCATTAATCATGGCGATGTTGCAACAAACCGAAAGCATCGTTCGGGGGTTCGCTTCTAATGCAAACTGCAGTCGCCCGCCGGCAACTTTAATTGCTTCCAGGGAGTTTTCCCTAACTCCTTTACTTTCCTCCCTTGGGGGAAAGAGGAAAAGCCCTGAGCCGCAGCTTTGGCAGCCATTTTAACCATTTTTTTGAAAACAAATTAAATGCATTTTTGGTGTTGCCTTTTTTTTTCTCTTTTTACATTTAATGAAATACTCTGGTTTCTCTTCTTGCGGGCAGGACACTGACATCTGTGGGGTTTTTGTATAACTCTAACAATTACTTTTAGAGAGATTTCTATATGCAAAATTAGTATGACTTATTTAGTTTATTATATTTAATTTATTGAATTTATTTCCCCAATAAAACTCACAAATTTTAGGACAAAAAGCGGTCTCGGTTAAACGCTTTAATTCTCACCTCAGACCTCATAGGGCTCCTCCCCGATAAGGTCCTGCCTCCCGCAGAGTTTTGGGCCAGGTTCGATTTCGCGATTTGCGATTCGCGGGCGGTTTAAACGGGTTTAACCCACGACAGCCAGCGGGGGAGACCGCAGTTATTTATTTATTTACATCTGCGTGTAAACTGTGTTTTTTTCCTCCTCTTTTTTTGTGCGGATGCCAAACGTATTTCCAATTGGTTTGTGATTACAAAAGCGTATCGGGCGAGTCATGATGTGTGCAAACATTAAATGGCGTCACTCCCCCTGGTCGGGGGCTTGCGGGGGATAAAGCGCGGATGCCATACGCACACGGATGCGGATATATGACGCGTATCTGTATCTGCGAGATACATTCCGAAATAAATACAAACAATGCGAGCATTACACGCACTCCGCTGTGTGTGTGTGTGTTGTGTGTGCGCCAAATGTGCGTGTAATTGCAAATTCAATGAATTGTTTACATTTCTTTGCGCTTGTTTGGCATCAGAACCGATTCTCTCCCCCCCTTGTTTTGGCCATGTTCCCTTGTTCACTTGAATTTCTCAGTGCTGTGCACTTTTTCCTTGCTTTGCTGCTTCCATTTCATTTATATTTCGTGTGCAAAATTAAATTAAAGCCAACTGACAGCCGGCGAGCTGGCCAGACCCGACCCTCCACCACCTCCACCCCCTTCATTGCGTTTTAGCTGGCAATCATTTCCATTAGCCACGGCAGCAGGCAGCAGGCAGCAGGCAGCGAGCAGCGAAAATTTCACATAATTCACAACTGGAAAATTGCTGTCAGCCAAGAGAGTGCCCCGAACCCCCGCTCCTCATCACGCATGCATCAAAGTGCAACAATGGCAACAGTAACAACAATAGCAATGGCAAGCAATCAAGACGGCGCCCAACAAAAGGCTAATTGCAATTTGACTGCGTTTACTCGAACAAAACTTTGGCCCCCTTCCGAAACGAACCAAACCAACTATTCAGGCAGCCCAGCAAACCCATCGAAATACCAAATACGCGGAGCCGCTGCGCTTTCAAATTGCTTTTTTGCCATGAATAATTTAACTTTTTTGACTTTCGATTTAGAGAAAAACACGAAAAAAAGGCACGAGCCCGCAACTGAAATTCCTCTGACATTGACAGGACGAAACGCAACTTCTGCCCCGTCCTGGAAAAATTCCAAGGCAACTTAAATGCAGAGAAAGAAAATATTGAGATCCTTTAAAAACTGCACAAGAAGTCGCTTAAAGTCAAAGAATGAAAATAGAAAACAAAGAAATTATTTAAAGTAATTTATTGCTTACTTTTAAACTTATAAAATAATATTTTCAAAAGTCAGGAGAAATCTTTAGGCCTTAGTAGACATCTTTTATTTTATTTATTTTGCCAGTTTTAAAATTATGTGGCATATTTTTGGGGAGCATTTAAAGTGATTTTAAGACCTTCACTATCTAAACTTTTTAAAACAATTAGAAATATGTCTAAAATTATAGTATGAAATATTTAACAACCCATATTCTATGTCAATTATATTTCTATTGCCAGTTTTAAAATTATGAAGCATATTTTTGTGCAACATTTCAAGTGATTTCAAATCCATTGCGTTTTCTATAGCATTCTAGATATACGTGGGCTGCTATATATATTTCTGGCCTAGGCAACACTAAGTGTTGTTAGGTGGAATCTGACATTTCCATTGAAAAGTTCGACATTTTTAAGCATAAACGTACTCAGAACGGTTTGACGTACGACTATCATTTGTGTTGTTTACAGTTATCTAAAAAAATCAATTTCGCAAAAAAATGGAATTAACTCGTGAACATTTTCGTGCGATCATTTTTCACAACTTTCGGCGTGGATTATCACGACAAGAGTGCAGCGATGAACTTAAATCTTTGTATGACTATGAAGCACCATCCTATAGCACTGTGAAAAACTGGTACAACGAATTCAATCGTGGCCGACGCTCCCTCAAAGACGAATTCCGCGAAGGTCGTCCAAAAACAGCCGTTGTGCCAGAAAACATCGATGGCGTACGTGAA